>JAVQJD010071352.1:7500-35375 GCA_036023655.1 Nannoperca australis | reverse complement strand
CTCTCTCTCTCTCTCTCTCTCGCACACATTTTTTTAATTAGGCAAAAATCAAAGACGAAATATGAATATTCATAAGGAAACTGCATTAATATGCACAATTATGCAAATCAGCATGCAATTAAGGCTTGTGTCTCCAGAGAGCCTGGATAGCATTAGTGCATAAGACAGGGAGAAGGGGATGATGGGGGTATTTTGGAGTTTTCTGCTCCACCAGTCTTTTGGCTGTGTTTTTCCTTTGTGCCACACATTGTTTCTTTCTTTACCTAAAACATTGTGGTTCATGTTTTGGCTCTGCACATTTTTGTTTTGTGTTATTTTATGTGTTTGGGTATGTCAAATTGACGGAGTGGCATTTAAATGGGCTTTAGATGACATTTTATCCTCTTGGATTACATTAGGTATGTGAATGGTTAATTTTCTGCTACTCAGTGACCGTAATAAACACTAATGGGTACACTGAGTAGCATTTCCTATGTTTTTTTTGTTTTTTCTTCTTCTCAGTAATGGTGTAACATTGCATTGCATCTCAAATGCGACAGCAGCGTCTTTGATCAATAGTGATGCTCTCTCCTGGCTTGTGCAACCCACCCATTGTGGCTACTTAAGGACATTGAATGTTTAGAGTAGGACGAGGTGACAGGTTCCCTTCATGTGACTCCAACATTTTGGGCATTTCTACATATCTGGAATGGCACATAATATATATGATGATAATAATTATATACTCTCATTTGGGGATTGCTAACAAAGTTCACAGCATTAGTCCAACCTGCTTTTTGACTCTTTCAGCTGCACTTCAGACTAACTTGCTGGTCTCCCTATCTGTCAGTCTTAACAATATGTCTTTTTACAGCAATAGATGAGCGTAGCGGCTCTGGGTCTTGGGGCTCGGCAGAACAGAACAGCCCCTCTTTCAGCCAAGCACGGGTAAGATCTAAATACACACACACACACACACTCCTAAGTCGCACACGATTTTAAGTTTGAAGATGTTAGCATTAACACCAGATGCCATGATATTTTCTCACACTCACACACATGTTCAGTTAATCACTCTGCCATAGATAAATACACACACCCCCTCTCCCCCCTACCACCACAACAGCTTAGTACTTTTTCATGCCGTGTGCCATGTTTGATTTGAAGTGGTAGTTTTACTTTCTACCTAATAACCTTGGCTCAGGATCCTGCATTGGCAAGCTCTCTGGTAGCCCAGAACCTCTGTGGAAGCCCACCGGTAATTGCAGCTTCACATCCGCTGTAACTGTCTTGGCACAACTCTGTGTAAATACAAGGAACAGGGGGTGAAATAGATTCAGCAGACTTTGATTACCAAAAGTTGATAATTAAGAAAGTCGGTTTGAATCCCCTGAGCTGATGCAGATTTGTTTGGCATGGATCCTGTTAGTTAGACAGAAAAGCGGAGGGAGGGGTAACCACTAAGCCATATAGGTGTGCTAACAAGATGGGGATGGCCTTAAAGAGTGGTTATCATTTGATACGTGGGTATGTTTAGAGTTTGCTTGTCCAGTGGTAGAGCCTACATGTTTTTTATTTTCTTTCTTTCTTTAAGGTTACTCATTTTGATTTGTGTGCACCATTGTTCCTACAGGGCTATGCGGAAGGATCCCACTACAGCGAACATGAAGGCTTGTCCTCTCCGTTCATCAGTTCAGGGGTTGCAGGTATGTTCTTTTGTTTGGATTTCTTTAAGTCACTGTTAACAAGACTTTTATGTGGTTTTTAAAAAAAAAAAACGCTTGATGAACATTTTTAGCACTATAGCGGAATGAGTGTATACATTTTAATTCTCAGTGCCAGAGGAAATGTTGCCATGTCACACTTTTTAAAATAATCATGTTGATAACAGCCAATTCGACTGTTTATGACCAATTGTTTTCTGGGTGGCAGAATGTGTGTGTGTGTGTGTGTGCGCGCGCCTGTGTTCATTCGTTGAGTGTTGGGGATGTTAGGGCACTGAAGCAGAAACCTTCCCTAGGGTTTTATCTGGCAGGCGGCTTTATGCAGCTGAGCATACTGAAAAAAGGGGAGGGCATCTCTGGACTTTTTGTACTTTAGAAAACCTACTTTTCATTTGTTTCAGCACACACCATTTACTCTTAATGTGTGTACACATCTCATGATTTTACTTGCATTAACGTTTAAACAATCTTCACTTTTATCTTACAGGTAAAAACGAGAGGCCACCATACCCTCCCTTTGGAAGCCAGGTATGTTGTCATTAAGCTTACTCCATGCATCTCCCTGCATGGTTATCCGTGTGTGAGAGAGCTAAATTCATGTAATGTTAAAGCCTAAAGGAAGCGTCATTTTCTCACTTCTCTTTTCATGTTAAACATTTGAATTAACTCCATTTCCTAGAAGAGAGGCTGTTTATGTTCTCCCACGCCCCGGTTAGTATTATTTGTTAAACCTTGTTTCTCCATCTTCTCTTCTCCTAGCCGGGTTTTCTTCCTAGCGACATAGCGATGCCCAGCCCAGATGCCATGTCCCCCTCTGGCCTGAAATCTGGCTCCCAGTTTTACCCGTCATACCCCAACAACCCCAGGAGAAGGCCGCCTGATGGAGGCATAGGTGAGATAACCCACGTTGTGGGGAAGTCGATTAATTCATTAATTGTTTGATCTCTGACAGAAAATAGTGGAAAATGCCCTTTACAATTTCCCAGAGCCTATGGTGATTGTCTAGATTTCTTTTATTTTGTCTGACCAACCAACAAATGATGACCTAGAAAACCAGAAAGTATAGACATTGGAGAGACTGGAAGGAGTAAATCTTTGGCATTTTTTGTCAAGAACTGACTTTAACGAATAATTGATTATCCATAGTTATTAATTTTTCTTTTTTAATGCTAACTCACTGAATAATTGACAATTGTGTTTGATTGGGATCTTTCTTTTTGTTTGACAAAGACATATACAGATGAATGCACAGCAACATTCATTGACACTGACAGACATGCACATACACACTGGCACACACATGCTGCAGTGTGTTCAGTGTGTGTTGTAATTACAGCACACAAAGAAACTGCACCTGAACCGACATGACCACACAACACACAACAAATGTGTCCTTATTTGTGTTTTTGTCTCTCACCTCTTCTCTGTGTCTCTGCCTGCCTGTACGTAGACACCCAGCCAAAGAAGATTCGGAAACCCCCTGGCCTGCCGTCCTCGGTGAGAGCTTATTTCTGCTTGCCTTCACAGCTCACAGCCAGTCCTCTCTCACTCTTGCGCTCTCTCTCTATACACACACACACACACACACACACACACACACGCTACACATAGACACACACCAAGATACACATACACACTGCTTTCCCTACTTTGCTTGAGCAGTTCTGTGACAGACGGGGTTAAAGACCCTCCGCTCAGTCAGACTCTGTGAGCTGACAGTCAGGCAACTCAGGCCCCAATAAACATCATCGCTGTGGTTGCCTCTACATACTACACTCAAGTGGTTTCAAGTGGTATTCAGGGTCTGGTTGTCATGTAGACAAGCATTTTTATAGGATTTCGAGGTACTTTGTCAAGTCTGGAAACATACCTTTCTAACTTCTTCAGTGGCCTGATTTGAACTGTGTGTTTTGTAAGAACACAAAGGTTGTGGATTTGGGTAATAAAGGTACATACGTTTCAGTCAGCCAAGGCATGAGAGTTGGTTCTGGCGGCTGGTTCAATTTTGCATCCAGTTCAAAGTTGGTAATAGGATACCTGCATTTGTTAAGCCCTTACTTAGTCTTAACGATCTCTTATTGGATGTGTCTCTCTTCTCCTTCATTTCAGAAGTTGTTTGGCTTAATAGCAAATATATAATCAGTCGTGTCTGGCCAATGTTTCTTGGAGTGTTATTTCCGAAATATTAGATTTGTATACTTTGTTCCTTACATTTTTTGAAAGCAAAGTTATATTTCAGTTTGTGAAGTGATTTGATACTGGATTCATGAGTACTACAAACCCCAGTCCTAGGTCCAAGCAATCTGAAGTATTGTATAGTGCTTTGCTTTACTGTACAAAGTGTCACATTTTGTCAATGGGCCCAGAATTCCCAGCAGCTGTGGGTGTGTGGATGGTTGCAACCACACATAGCTGGAAACACAAGTCACCAATACATGCTGGAATATATATGGAATGAATCTCACTGTTAGTTTGAGGTGGCTTGACAAAGCATTGAATCAAGCTGCTGTGGCTAAATTACTAAATAAATACTGCATTTTAGCCCTGTGTGCTGATTGCTGCCCAGTTCTTTATACAGTTTGAGCTACTGTAAGTCATGGATAACTTAGAGGCCATTTGTTAAATTTGAATACCCGAAAGCATCACCAATTTCTTTTAATATTTTCCTCTGCAGATTAATGAAAGTTATTTATGGGTCCTGAACCAACAGATGCTTGGCTCTGTAAAACAGCAAACATGCTATCTGAGATAACTGAGAAGGACCCTACTGGGTAGTTGAGTTGACTGTGTGACACTGCAGCTATTAGAGCCCAGTCTGGCTGCTTGAGCTGCCTCTGGATCATCAATATAAAATACTGTCATTACACAAATTTTACACGCTATTACATTACACGCTACTGTAGTTCTCAGATGACGAGAGTGACCTAAAAGATAAACTGGGTATAGACCCCTTGCATCTCCTCACTCGTGGCATCTGTGTTTCCGCCTTGAAGCAGTACACCAGTGGCACAGGCAGAGGATGGAAGATTAAAATATTGGGTGCGCTTGTGGATGTTGTGTTGTAAAAGTTAAAGAAAATGTAAGGTTTCCAGTGTCAGATTTATTCCATGTATGCCCCGTCTTTGCCCCATGATTTCATCATCTTAGTAAATGCTGCACAGATGGATAAGAAAAGTTAAAAAAATTGACTCACGACTTATGCTGATGTTTTTTCAGCGCATGGATGAAGTAAATTCAAAGGTTTTCTATGGCTGACTGGGTCCAAATCACGAAGCCATGGATGCGTAATCTGGCATTAAATTAAGTCAAGCGTTACTAGTGTTGCATTCTGACTCTATCTTGGTTTGAGATAAAGTTGCAACAGATGCAACTACTGTAGCCGGCTGCATAGATTAGTTGGGTTTGTATCAGATCGACGACTAATAGTCAGTATGCAGGCGGATCAGAGTTGGACCTGGTGAACTATCTGCTTAGCTCGTTGCTTGATCTCTTGTTCATTGATGAAATCAGATTGTTTTTTTGTTTATGACTTCGCTGCTGTCCTCCACCTGTGGGTGTTGTCGTGTTGAAGTGGCTGCTGATCCATCTCCGTGTATACCATGGCTACATCGTCGAGATTGTCTGGCCGAGGCCCCGTCTTTATCACTGTCTGAACCTCAGTCATTCCTGCAGTGTGAACGATGGCAGCGTGGTTTTGGTGCGAATGATGATATGTCTGTGTTTGAACCCCCCTCCCCCACTTCACCCAGCCCTCCGCCTACGCTTCACCACATGATGGCCTGGGTGGGCCTCCCCCTGTGAGTGACCCAGTTGTGAGGCGCGGTGCTTGCGAGGCCTCTTAGCCCCGTGTCTGAGCCCAGATTAATGAATGCCGATGATGATCCTGTGGTCTTTCCTCCCTCCCACACTCCCTCCCTTCCTGCTTCTCTTCGCCACCCCTTCAACATACTCTTCTTTTTTCTTTATCTACTTTTGTTACTTAAATCATGTTTGTGTACATCAGTAAGTGGACAAATAATAGCTGCACTGCAAAGTCAATTTCCCCTCAAGCTCCCTGTAACCCTCAATACCTGTACAGAAGATCCTTGTTCCAACTCCTGTGAACCTTCACCCCCTGTCACCTGCAACAATCGACCGACATGGAAGAACTTCTCTTCTGCCCCCTAGTTGTCCAGTAGACTAATCACAAAACCCACGTGGTTGAATAAAGTGGTTTGAGGTTAGTTTGATGTTAATCTTCATCTACTCCCGCCCCGTGCCACAATCCATGTTTTTCTAGCGTAGAGACCTTTACACGGTCATAACCTGAATTACATTAAACCCCTATTAGTTGAGGATTTTACCCTAGAAATCTCCTTTCTTCCTGAGAATACAATTATCCAGCAGCACCAGTCATTGTGTAGTTCTCTGTTCCCATCTAGAGCAGCAGGATTCACTCGACATTGTTCCCTGTGAAAGAACAACTCAAAGCCTATTGTTAAATGAAGCCATCTCCGTCATGTTTTCCCCTGAATTAACCGTGATCATTTTAAATCCCCTGTTTCCTTCACACTCCCCTGGCCATATCAAGCTTTGTTTAAGTCATTTAGATTACCTTCTCCTGTCCCCCCTCAACACCCCTTATCTCTCTACCCATTTCATAAATCATCAGGGCCTTCATTTTTTCCCCCTCAATCCTCCCTCTTGCCCCTTTACCACCCCTACCCACTGCAATCTCTTTCCCTCTCTCTTTCCCTCTCTTTCTCTCTCTCTCTCTCTCTCTTGCTGACTGGATCCCAGCCCCCATCTCTCTCCCTCTCTTCGCTCCCTCTCCTCAGCCCAGCTGCCTGTGGAGTTGGATGTGGTCCAGGAACAGGCAGATGGCTCTGTAATTAGAAGTGCATCTCTCCATTCCCTTTCCACTTCTCCCTGTTAAATCAAATTACAGAAAAAATCCCTTCTCTGGATTAGCATTCTTTGCAGCATAGCCTCCATTCTCTTTCTCTCTTCCTCTATCTGCCATGTACTACATAGAAGGAGAGGAAAAGACGGACTGAGTGGTGGCTCATGGTGTCAGGAAACTGAGGGCTTCTCATGTCCGTCTTCAGTCTGTGGCTGTGGAGAGCAGAGATGTGTGTCACTTAATGCCCAGCATCCATTTTTGTTAGTGATATGAATAAAGGCTTTGTGATTGGACTCTTTAAGGTGCTAATATGAAATGTCCATTTTCATGTTTTCTGTAATTCGATCCTCTGTTGATGCCACATAGAACGTGATAGTGCTAGTTTGAGGGTATGGCTAGTGGAGAGTGTGTGTGTGTGTGTGTTGGCTCACTTGAATGCATGGTATGTGTGCGAGTGGATACTGAGTGTGTTATAGGGAGGGGCTGCAGGACAGGCAGTGCGATGTCACTGGGGTCCTGGGAGCTAGAGGAAGTGCTCACTGTGCACTGGGATTCAAGCCGTCGCTGTGCCCAGCATGGCATGGCCGCTGTGTTCTCCTCCACGGAGCCGGCCTACCTCCACCGTCGCCAGACTCCCTCTTGCCATCTTGTGGCCACTCGAAGCTAGTGTAATTAAATTGTTGTCAAAAGCAAGGAGAGGGTGGATTAATATCCTTATTTCTCTCAATCTATCTATTATCTCTCAAGATGCTCAAGGCTACATAGGAAAACACTATCTCTACAGAACCATAAATATCCATGTTTAAGTGTGTAGTAGTTATTTAAGAAATCACAGTCTAACTGCTCACTGTCTTTGTTTGTTTAGGTGTATGCTTCCACATCTGGTGATGAGTATGCCAGAGACAATGGAGGGTATCCTGGTGCTAAGCCTGGAGCTGTCTACCCTGGCTCTTTCTATATGCAAGGTAACCTTTCATATAATATCACTTGGCATTAATTAGATCAGGAATCCTTTTTGTGAAGGTATTTTCATATTTTTACGTCACTGCTTTTCTCAGAAGATCCTTGGTCGTCTTCTGGCTACTCTGCCATGCTGGGTAACTCTCCTCACATCGGACAGCCTGGCTCCTTTTCTGCAATTAACCCACAGGACAGGATGGTGAGTCTAGTTTTTCTGCAAATATATATATTTTTCTGTATTTCATGTTTATTTTTTTGCTTTCTTTATAACGGTTCATGTCTTCTAATGTTGCTTGTAAGGAAATTATGTGGTGAACTTGAAGGAATACCTTTATATTGAGAACAAAGATTTTAGCATCTGCTCTTCAAGCGTTCCTTTTTTTTGATAGAACTACATATTATCTGATATAAATTAATTAAATTATCTGTTAACATTTTAGGTACTACACAAGGTTGAATAATTATCACAAAGCTAAACGCATTTGTCACATTGGTTTATTTTTCTGTGAGGGGAGTTTGTGCCTTATGAAGCTACTTGTATCTCTTCTCCAGAAGCGTCAACCCCTGCCTCTGTCCCCACAGAACTATCCTTTGCACGGAAGCGAAGTCAACGGCTTCCACTCTGCCCCCACCACCTACAACCACACCCCCGCCATCAACGGAGAAGGCATCATGGGTAAAGAACTCTCAAAATGAACTTATCACACAAGCATCTTGGTAGCGTCTGTCAGATTCAACTCCCATGGTCATTTGGTTTTTTTCTCTCCCAAAAACAAATTAACGGGTCATCTGACTCACCTTATTTATTTTGTCTCTGCAGCCAACCGAGGCACCACAGCTGGCAGTTCAGGAGATGAAATTGGGAAGGCTCTTGCCTCAGTGAGTTCTTTTCTGTTTTTGTTGTTGGTTTTTTGAATTAATGCTCGGCATTAAAACAATTACAGTAATTTCCCCAAGAGCTTTATTTCCTCTGGCAAAGTGAAGATCTGCGATATCGGTCGAGTTGTGTGAAGAAAGAACTGAACAAAAAAGTGCAAATTCAACTAACAAAACTTTCCAAACAATTCTCATGTCCATTTTTGGCATATCTACCACAAATAAACCCAAGGCCCAGAAACGTATTCATTAACCTAATTATTTCTTATTTTATTTCCTGTGACTCTACTAGTAAATGTTTTATGACATGGCATATGACTGATTTGAGAAAAATATTGTGATGAATATTGAATTATTATATAGAAAACATTGTATCATGTAGAAAAATATATATTACGCTGCCTTTTTCTGCCATATTGGCTAGCACTAGTGTGAACCATAGTGTCTGATTAAATTCCACTGAAAATCTATATTATGTAGTCTCCATGTTTTTCTTAATGTTGGGGTGCTTTGATCAATTCTTTCAGATCTACCCGTCGGACCACAACAGTAATAACTTCTCCTCCGCTCCATCTACTCCTGGATCTCCTCAGGCTATTACAGGTACAGTTTAGTTCTCACATGCATCATTTCAGCGTCTGATTGTTACTACTTGTATATATGAAAATTCAAAATGTTGTGATTTTAATTTGTTATGTTGAGGCAATTAAAGACAGTCAAGGGCATTCATCTCCCATAACCATGTAATGTGTCATCTTAAACACCAATATAAAAAAATCAGCCTTTTCATAAACACATTATTTATTCTTTAAAGGATGAGTCTTTATTTCACTCTTGTCAGTTAGGCACTACCTGGCTTTGATTTGTGTCAGCCTAACAGCTGATAAAATGTTACCAATCAGAAGGTTGGCAAACTGAGTTCAGGTGGTTTTATTTTGTGCTTTATTTTCAGTCATGCAACCACACATTTGGATAATATTTCAATTTCAGCCACAGAAAACCTACATCAGTCCAATTTATTTAACTTGTTCAGTTTGATTACAACCTTGTTTTTGGCACACAAAAATGAATCAGTTGAAATTGTTGGAGCAAAAACGATCCTCTTCATGTTTAATGTTCTTCAGCAGAGAAACGTGTCTGCAGCTCCATCTGCTGTAAAGTGGAGAATTACCAACATACACTAACCCAATATTTCTCTCTGCAGGAGCTCAGTCTCAGTGGCAAAGACCAACCACACCCAACTATGAAGGGCAACCACACACACTGGTGTGTTCCAACATTTCTCTGCTACATCAAAGCTAATTTGAAGCTTGCATTTGCTATAATATATTCTTCTAGCCTTTTGTAGCTTATTTGACTTAAGTTCAGAGTAAAGTACAAAACCATTAAATGGTTTCTCAAAAACAGTGTATTTATTAGCAGCTTTTTGGACTTTGTGTTTTGTTTGTCATATTGCCTCTTGTTTTCATATAGCAGAGTAAAATGGAGGACCGTTTGGAGGAGGCCATCCATGTACTGCGTAGCCATGCTGTGGGCCAGGGCCCTGGCTTAGAGGGCGCCCACTCCGACATTCACAGCTTGCTGTCCGCAGTACACAACGGGGGCCTCGGGGCCCTCTCTCCAGCTTTCCCCAATGCTAGCCTTGCCCTCAGCAACAGACATCCTGCCATGGTGAGTCACCTACTTCATCTGTATGTTTTGAAAGAGATTATCACGTACATCATATCTATCAACACTTCTGAAGCCTCTCTGTAAGGAGTTTGTTTTCATGTCGTCATGGTGCAGATACATGCTCATTCCACCAGCTTGTACTGTATTTATGTGTTTCACAACAAATATTTTCTGTTCTAATAAGCAAGAAAACATTTTGGGGGGATGAAAAATTGCATTACTTTTTTCACAGGGAACATAATATCATTTGTGCCATCTGCTGGCCAGATGTAAAATTGCAAGCAATTAGCAGTAAATAGTATTTTTACACGTTACATGTTTAGTGAGTTAAATAACATTAGTTACACAACAAATATCACCAAACAACATGTATAACATTTTTATGTTGTTTAACAGTTGCGGACAAGTCATTGTTTCTCTGGATCTATGTACTCCATTTTATTGACCAAGGCGTTCAGTTTGGGGAACCTTTTGCAGTCTGTTTTGTAGGGGTGTAGTTGGGATAGGTCTGTCCTTGTGAGATTCACATCATGGTTCTCCACCTTCATCAGCAGGGAGGGAAACACGAGGAGCCCACAGGCCTTCCTCCCAGCAGCACTCTTCTCCACGGTCATCACGCATCTGGACCCACACCGTCTGCTGGCCAACCAGAAGGCTTCACCAGTAAGTCTGACTAAATATCTTGTTACTCACAGTAGAGCATGTCAGTTGTTGTTCAGGTTCTGCTGCATAAGTGCATGTATTGAATTTTATGGAATCAATAGTATCTGGGTATTGAAATGAAACATTGGGTTTTGTGGCAGTTCTAGCGTACATATACAGTAATGTGTATTTGAACATTCTTCAGTAATCTCAACTTACCTTTTATCAGCTTTCCACATTGATCTATTGTGTTGCATCCCCTCCTCAGAGAGGGTTAAGTGCCTCAGTGAACATAATCCTCACATTTCTGTGTTTGTCCCCAGGTCTCCCTGGTGGTATGGCCCGCTCCACACACTCCTCCAGCAGCTCAGACATCAAAAGAGAAGACCGAGAGGACGATGAGAACTCATCCAATGCAGACAAGTCTGATGATGAAAAGAAGGACTCCAAGGCAGCACGCAGTCGAACAAGGTACGGTGGTCCTTACTCTCTTTCCTAATCTTTGTGCACTGCACTTGAATTTAACTGCACAAAAGGTTTTTAGTTAAAACATATGATGGAACCCATTTGATATTAGTAATATCTGCTGCAAGGTTCCACATGTGAGCCGTTGAATGAGTCAAAAGACAATGTAATTTATTTTAGTCATCTCCTTTGTCCTGTGTGTCCCCCTGATTGCCCAGACTATGTTAGGTATTTAACAATGATGAAATCCCCCTTCCCTTCATTTTACGTTTTCAGAAAGGAGGCGTTGACCCTCCAGATGCTCTCTAGCCTTTCAGACCTGAGAGATGAGTAAGTTTCTCCAATAGAGGATCAATTTCTTGTGCTTTGTGGGCTCACTCAAAGCACGTGCTCATGGAGCTGGTGTCTAAAATCTGGCTCTTGATTGGCGGAATCATTGTAGTAAAATGTTTCTGTACTTATGCTGCAAATGAGTTTTGAGACTTTCATTTGGCCTAATACATTTCATATCATTTCAAATTCCAGAAAAACATTTACTTCTAACAAAACAGTTCAACTGGAAACCATACAACACAACAAATCACAAAGATTTTTTGATTACCTAAAAAGTGCAGGCTAAAGCTTCAGCTCTGTATGCCTTCCCTTCTCAAACATTGTCTCAATTTGTCATTAAAACATTAAACACAGCATCAAACAGTACACACACAGCGTAGTATACTATTAAAAGTGAATATATCCATCTTTAATGGGATAAACATTTCACTTTTATATAGTGTGCGTTTAACTTAACTCACGTCTTATTTTTAGTGCATCAGTTCACTGCAAAACTCAACTGTGGGTGTGCAGTTCCTGCTATTGATGCTAAACATGAAGCAGCTAAATGCTAGCTAATAAGGCAGCATGAACACCAAAATGTTGGATGGTATATTTTGAAAGTGCCTTCTTCCTGTGGCTTCACCATTTCATCTCCATTTGCAACCAGTCAAGAGGAGGAGGAGGACGACGAGGACCTTCCGCCTGAGGTGAAGATAGAGCGTGAAAAGGAACGGCGAGTGGCTAACAATGCCCGCGAGCGTCTCAGAGTACGGGACATCAACGAGGCGTTTAAGGAGCTTGGGAGGATGTGCCAGCTGCACCTCAGCCACGACAAACCTCAGACCAAACTTCTCATCCTACATCAAGCCGTCAATGTCATCCTCAATTTAGAACAACAAGTCAGAGGTCAGTCTGCAAGAAAGCACATTATGGATGGGAAGGACAGCTCTGTTTACTTTTGTTACGTTTGTTATTATTTTATACTGAGGGGGCCTGTTTTTCCCCTTCTCTTTCAGAGCGTAACCTGAACCCCAAGGCAGCATGTTTAAAACGCCGTGAGGAGGAGAAGGTGTCCGGGGTGGTGGGTGAAGCACCCATGCAGCTCTCAGGAGGCCATCCCAGTATGGGAGGAGATGGCCACAACCCAGTTGGCCACATGTAACACCGGGTAGGCCTTGAATATAATGAATCAATATATAAGATGTAACCCTGTTAGTATGTTATAGGTATTTGTTAATCACAGTTACAATAAAGTTATAATCTTTAAGATTTCTGGTCCTGGTGGATTAGGCAACATCTGTGGCTAATATGTAAATACACTGAATGACTATTGCTGTAAACACAAACAAACAAATAAATATACACAAAATCAAAAATGGGGTTTGATTTTGTGAAGATCTTATGGATTATAACTTAAAATAAGGATTGCACTAGTTTGTCTAGTATGTCTTTATTGCATGTGAATCCTATAACATGGTGTTTGTGGTCCTTCCTTTTTACAGATCTGGTGGTGTTTCCTTGGCTGTCAGAGGATGTGGCCTTAACAGATTTCTTCCACCCATTATTCTCAGTGTGTGTGTGTATATGTGGACATGTCTGTGTATTGTCCGTTCAAGTTTCAAGATGCACATTCACACACTCGTACACACATGCATACTGCCAAAACTGACACAGCCTGTTTGTCGCACTCCCAACCATGACTACAAGCTCAAATGTGAAGAACTTTTTTTAGTTTTGCTTTGTTTTATACATGTAAGATTTTTTTTTCTTCTTGGTTTCCACAAGATGATGGAACACCGGAGTACTTTTTTGTCCTGCCACAAATTGGGACTTCACACACTGCCGAGAGGTGCTCTTGTGAAAGAAGGGAGACCTAAACAAACACAAATTGAATCGAGGATTTGTGCCTAATTGTTACATGTTTTCTATTTGACACTTAAGCAAATTGCTTTACATGTGAGGAACATTTATTGTGAGGGATTGCTTATGTGTATGAGCAATTATTTTTAATGTATGTCATTCCCAGCGTGATGGTACAGTCTTACATATGTTATGTAACCAAGCCCATAGTTGAAGTTGAATTGTCTAAATTCAGTGACCTTTCCTTGATCTTATCAGCAAATGTTTGGGGAAGGCGATGGAACGGTCACATGGGAGAGGTCAAAGTTTTGACAGTCCAAAAGCAGCTCGTGAAAGACGGGAACTCTGACCTAGAGCCAGTCTCTGACTGCAGCCCGGTCTCACCCCACAAGGCACCTGGAGACTTGGAATACAAGACTCCTTCCTTGAAGGTTATGAATTATCCAAGTGGTAGAGTCTGTCAACTACAAAACTGTTCTTCCCATTTGTTGACCACAAATTCTAGAGTTAGTCCAGTAATCTCTTGTCATAGGTTCAGGTTTTTGTACTGCTTTTATGTACTAAAGCATACACAGACGAGACCAAGCACAGTTGTATAGGTTTTAGGCTGGAAGTTAAGTGTCGAGCTGTTGTGCATTTCGGTCCCTTAAAGTCACACTTGCTAAGTGATCAGCACCACTTAGTGCTCTTACTCACTTGAAATGGTTTACTGACAATGCCGGCAGACTTAACAGCTCAAGTTTTTCCCCCACTTAATTGATGTTCTGTTAAAGACAAATAAAATCTGGGTTCCTTGTGATGGAGGGATCTCATCAGACCGCAGTTGTTTGAAGCAGACGAGCCTTTGTGTAACGGAGGCTTTCTTTTCCTAAATGAGCATTCCCACTGAATTACAGCCCCTCACCTTCCTCTCGAGTACGTTTGTTATCACGTTTCTTACGGAGAGAAGTGTGACGTGTAAATTCACTTCATACATTACTCTGATATGTTTCATTTTTCAAATTAAATATATATAAAAAATATATATTTTTTGTTAGTCTATACATTGTAGATTTTTTACATAAATGGCAATATTAGTTTGAAGTTTAGAGTGTATTGTAGATGAGCTGAATAAGGGGATATTTGACATTTAAATGAAATTTGTTCAAAAATTAATTCAAATTTGGATTGGGATGGCAGAGGACAAGGGTCAACAGATGATAAATGAAAAGCATTTGGTGTATCCTTTATTCCAGTTTTAGTTGTAAGGCTTATCATCAGCTACGCAGATGAATTAATTCTTTCCATTTTGGGGTATGTGGACAGCGCTTGTGCCACCGTCCTCTTGAAGTGCTTTTACTTTAGCAGTGAGGCACTGAGGAAAAGTGGGGGAAGGGATTTTTGTCTCTCACAGTAATTATGCAACTGGTTTTTGAATGTAGCTACCATACAAATGTGGATCACCTTCATTTTCAAAGTTGTGTTCCTGGGTTTTTTTAGTACAGTATAGTCGTTTTAATTTCACCTTCTCTCTAATGTCTGCCCTCAAGCAAGTGGCTCTCGGTGTGCAGCTCACTTTTAAGTAACCTGCACATTTATTTAAGAGAGGCAGAAGTCGGTATTTGGGTGCAAGGTAATGGATAATATGGAGAACAAAACAGTGTTATTGTGACGTTATTCCCATGTCATGTCATGTTGTGAATGGATTTTACCAACATGTAATCACAAGTGGGAGGTAGAGCATTTTGTGTGTTTAATTTCTACAAAAAGAGATGAAGAAAAAGACCTATACAAATCAATAGTGTGGCCTTTTCATTCTCAAGACTTAAGATGACATGATGGGAGAGTGATACCTTATCAGTGCCTGAACTTGTATTTTCATTTAAGACAGTTTTATTTTGTAAACCATATCATTTCATTTATCATGGAGATTAAAGAGGTACTTGTTCATTCCCCCACCCTCCCTTCTCCTAATGCTTTTTTCAATTTTCAGGAAGAAGTTTAAATGGTATAAAGAGATTTTCTTTCAGTGTATCTAGTTAAATAAATAAATGTTACGTAGATCTTGTTTAGTTTTTATTCCTTTTTTTCCTAATTATTCAACTGGATTATATTGTCCAAACTGCTGTTTTAGTTAAGGTCATGGGTCCAGGTCCTGAGTTTTCTTTCTATCTGTCCTATATTTCTAAATCACTTGACATTACGGGGTTTGAGAGATGCTGCTTTTGGCTCCGATTGTCTGCTTTTGATGCACATCAACATGTTTCAGTGTATGTGTTGCTTCAATTTCAATGTAGGGAGTGACTTTTATTTTCCGCAGTAGCTGGAGCCTCTAAAGACTTGGAGCATTTTAAATTTCTGTATATCAAGAGTGCAAGCCCTTTGCTGCAGTGACTTTCAGTATATTTAGTCTCCAGTGATAATTTTCACCTCTGACCTTTTACTCTTCCAGCTCTATGATGGCGTTGACTGACTTTTTGTGAGAGGTTGTGATCACTTCTTTCAAAGAGTTGTATTTGAAGTTTTGCTTTTTATTATTACAAGATCAATAAGTGTACTGAATATTGCCGATTTGTTCCAAGGGAAAATCTGACTTGATGTCATTTAGTATTCTGTGAACATCCCAATAGCCTACAAGCTACATACTCAAATTATTTGTTTGGGAGAACCTTTATTTCTTAACACCAGTCTTGACATGGACACAGTTTGAAATCTGCAGAAAAGCAACCCGACCATTGCAGGAGCACATAACAGAAAATTACAATATTATGATGGAAAAATGTTCAGTTGATGGGCTTGAGCTTGTTTTGGTATAAGAAAGCAGTAATAAAACACTTGCTTTCAACAGTTTTGTCATATCTTTGTTGAACTAAAAAAAGGGGGGAGGGGGGGGGAGCTTTTGAGTGTGAAGACATTCACAGGTGGTCCAGAGCCTGACATCATGGAGTGAGGACACTGTTGACTCCTGCAGGTCTGCAGAGTGCCTCACTCAGTCCCTCCCTCTTTTTTGTTTATTTTATGTTTTGTTTTTTTATATATATAAATATATATAGTTGAGAACTGTCCTGTATATAACAGTAATGTAGCAATAAATGTGCCATTTTTAATAACAGATTATACCTTTTCCAATGTCTGGCTTTTGAATATTGTATACATAAAAGGAAAATAAAGGAAAACATTGTAATAAAGGGTTTATTGTAGTTTGGAAAATGAATTTGTTCATATTTTCCACTGCCAGTAGCCGCCTATAGGGAACAAATGCGTTTGTGGCAGCGTAATGATTATGCAACCAAGACACCACATTACATTCAAGACAATTTGCCGGTTAATGCTATTGATTTCATAAAGTCTACACGCGAAGGTCTGGAGTATTAGTTACAGCTCCATGGTTGCCGAAGACCAAGCACACCGATTCTTTAAGACAGCTCTGTGTAAACCAAGACCTTTGAAATGGTAGCCTGACACGACCCTGCGCTCGTGACGCAGCCCGTTGGTTGTCATCAACAGGCATAAGAAGAGGCAGCACAGGGTCCTTAGCAGCCATCAACGAGAAAGCGTTGCATGGCGTAAACAAGAACCACGACTGAGAGAAGGTCAGGATGGTGCAGAAAATACTTAATAAAGTCGTCGGTGCCAAGTACGTCTCTGTTCTCAGGACGTGGTGAGTTAAACCAGTAACAGGAGGACAGGACGGTGCTGGAAATCATTTTTTTTGTGAGTTTTGTCGTGTTCAACGTGATGCTGTCCACGCCTCCGTGTCCTCCTGTGTGACCCGTTTGGCTTTACTGGCTAACTTTAGCTTAGCCTGCGTGTTAATCTCCTACCAATGTAGATAGCCGGGCTAGTTAGCATGTGCACCACCTAGATTCACTGAACAGCCAAGTTAATGAAGGAGGTAAGTGAGTGATTACATTGACGCGGGAAAGATTTGTATGTGTTCTGTGATCTTGAATGTGTCGGAGATTGAATTAAGACGTCAGTGGCTATATGATCAAACCACAACAGTGCTCAACTTTGCGAACATGTAATGTAAAACATGTAAATTTGTTTGACCAGTTTATTAGTCTGACAAACCTCATAATTATGCAAAATAAAAGGATATCTTCATGGAAGGATAAATATTTAGTATTTAGAATTTAATGCGTGCGTCAATTTGCATGAAGATATGCGTTTGTGTGTTTGTTTTCTCCCTCAAATACGATGGTTTGCATTACATATAACATTATACTTGACAGGTGTTTGTTTTTGTGTAACCATAAGGAATGCACAGTCCTATAATTGACCATGCAAAGTGCACCCAGAGAGAGACTGCTGAACATTCGTATTATGTGTAATCAATGAATCTGTTGATTAGCTAATAAATGAAAATGAGTACAAACTAATCACCTGTCAACTAATTCATCGACCCTTTGTTTAATCAGTAATTCACTTTTGCTCATTCACAACAACTTAGACCAGTGCTCAAGCTAATTAATTACATTCTGTTATCAACACAAATTGAAGGTATGAAAATTGCAACAACTAGTTTGTGTATAGCCTTCGAGAAGTGGGCATGCTGAAACTTAAACATGTCATCCTGACCAAAGTATCTAGTATCTAGTTAATAGTGTGGTTAAATTTGTCTCATTTATAAATCCCATTGATTTCTTCCATCTAGGGTGCCAAATATGGTCGCCTGGGGAACAGTTGGCGGAGTGGCGCTCATTCACTTCACAGACTGGCGATTAGTTCTAGACTATGTGCCGTACATTAGAGGGAAGTTCAGCAAGGATGAGTAAAGTCCCACACAACTACATTGTGAGTGTATTATTATTATTATTATTATTATTATTATTACTATTATAACCAACTCTTTTTGTAACAAAGCGTTCAGTTGGATTGTACATTAGCTTCAGCCCCACCCATGTACTCATGATAAGATGAAGGTGTAGGCCATGCCAGGTGTTGGGACTGAACAGTCAAAAACACGCATCTGCTCAGACGACCCCCCCCCCCCACACACACACACACACACACACTGAGGTCAGAATAAATGCCTGTCATTCTAAAACATCTGCAGTAGCTCACCGACAAACGCTTACTGTAGGCTGTAGGAATAATGGCCACAGAGATCAAGCGGCCCCAGTAAAGGTGTTGGATGATAACAGGCAGAAGGGCTTTATGCTTCTGTCTAATCTAAAGCTTTGCAAAGAGGGTCAGTGTAGTTTTAAAAATAGATACTGGGTCAGTTTATGACGACAAAGGTTTTAAAAGAGATGATGCATTCAGCAGAACTGGTCCAACAGATTTCACTTGTATCAAGTTAAATAATTCAAACGTAGTTTTGTTGTGTAATGGTTAGTGTGATTATTTTTTGTTGTTGATATTTTTGACTCTTTATAATTATCAATAAGGTGGCAATATGTTTGGTGCGGACTATTTCTGATTTCCTACAATTATCAAGTACGCCGTCGGTATTATAATACTTCCATCCCTGATAGTGCACATATATCCACTCTGATGTCACACGACAGGAATTATATTGATATTTCCAAGTCCTATTAAAGTTTACAGACCCTGTTGCAAACACTCCCATCGTCACCAATGTGGATGTAGTCTTGTCAGAAATCCACACTCGGAGACAGGAAGTTTGTACTTTTCACACATTCAAACAGATGTGTTTATGTACATGTTGCTAATGAATGGGCCGTGTGTCTGTCTACAGGACCAGAGCTGGGGAATGGGCACATGGGTGGATTGCTTACACAACGCAAGCTTAAGGGGGATGCCCGGGCTCGACAATCAGTCACTGGGGGCTATTTTTGTTATTTTTTAGGAGTTTGGACAACGAGATGCACTCTGTATAAATGCTGCTTGATCCAGTATTATTTCATGTGAATAAATCTCTAATTTACCCCAAATGTGTCCAGTTATTCTGCAAAATGTCCACTATTAAAGTGATTTGTTTAAACAGCTTGGAGAGAGGGTTTATAAAAATCTGTTTTGTGTTCAATGGTTCATAACGCTGGTCCAGTTTTTGGAGAACTGGATGTACTTTCATTTTTCTTTTGCATGAGGCACTTTGTTGACCTGATAATCGCCAACTGGTCGTGACTATGTGTACAGTGAAAGTAGGGTGAAATAAATGTTTTAGTGGGAAATACAAAATGCATATGTGAAGTCTGTGATGATTTGATTCCTAATACGCGCCGTTGACCTAGATATTATAGACCTAGTTGCACTCTGAGAATACGCCAGGTTCGGCCAGACATGATATTCATTTCATCAACCAGACTGCGAAATTTGCGTGTATAATGTCTTTCATTTCTCTCCATGGAAGGGGGAGGGGACTGAAAGAGGAGAGGGGAGAAGGGATTTAACATAGCGAGAGGGAGAAAACGAGATAGTGTCTTCAAGATGGATAAAAACGAGTAAGTACATCATCTTCTGGGCAATGAACCCGCCAACAATGGTATTAACTGTAATTGTAGCGTTTGGTGCGCGATTTGCCGTTTTCGTGAGATATTTGTAAAGTGTTTATCATCGATCAGGCAGATGCACTCGGTGGTCTCGCATTTGCAAATAGCAATGCTGTGTTCTTCAGCTAGGATGTCGGGTCTTTTTTTTTTTTTTTTTAAAGCATCATTGTAATATGATTTAATTCCCCTGCTATTTACAGCTAATGTTGAATTAAGCATGGAGGCGGTGTGCTGCGTCGACAGTGTGCTATTTCGACCTAGATTTTAATCGTACAAAGCAGATCATAATGTGTATCTGCTTGGTTGTGACAAGACACAAAGCCTCCATAAATGCATTAGATTCTTTTTAAAATGGTGTCCGTGTTTTATCGAGAAATCTACTTTGTTCATTCATAAAAGCCGGCTCCAAGTCCGAGTGACAACGGTAGGCATTGTCGTGGTGAAACGGCTCTCCAATTTCACGAAGCTAGCTTACATGAAACTTTCACGTTTTGTATCAGCGAGCAGGCTACAAGTGAAGGGCGCTATTTTACAACATCTAGCAGATTGAATTATTCAGCGGCGTCCATGATTGTTGTCACTGCATCTTTGAGACGACTATTTACGGTCTATTTGTAGCAGTAACCTAATTTATGTTCCCCATAGGTTAACGTTGATGTCGCGCTAGCTACCTGCGTCAAGCTAGACTGAATAGAAAAGGCCACTTCCGGGAGATTTCTGAGATTTAAAAGCAGAAGGCGACACAGAAGTGCATTCTGAAGGTTCTTGCTCTATTTTTTGGGTGTTTCTCAGTGGGAGTCACCTGAGCCCACTCTGTTATTCAAGAACTGGAGACCTTGTTATGCAACCAAAAGATTTGAGTTAACCAAATAACTTGGGTCGAAATTTATTAAAACGTGTTCAAATATTTGAATTCAAGATTGATACTGTGGTATGCGTTTGAAAAGCTATGTAAAAGAAAAAGCTTGTAAGTGGTCCTCAAGTTAATATAATTGTTTCTATTAATCCATTCCAACATTACAAAAAAATATGTATGATTTTATACATTAAATACCCCTTTTTTGTTACATTACCTTAATTTAAGCAAGTACATTCCATTGGGAGAAAACATTACAGAATAGACTGCAGAATAATGATATAATACTAGTCCAACAGCAAGGCATTAAAAGCCAAATTGATCAAATTGTAATGTGATATCGCAGATTTGATGCGTTTGTTCCGTGACAAATTCTTGCTTTTAATCTGAAACGAGAACATTTGAACTTCCTGTTTCGTCCTGTCTACCTCACGGTGTCTTGACGCACCCGCTCCGTCCTATGCTTTACTTGCGGATGTAGCCCTCGTGCCCCGGCGAGACGGGTAGGTAGTGATGTGGCCGACGTCCGCGGCGGAGCGATCTGCGCGACGACAAAGAGATGAGATATTAGCAGGGAGATCCCATTACTGAGGGCGCATGTTGTAACATGGTCGAAACGAAAGCGTAAGAAGCGATAGGCCTGTGATCCAAAAAAACAAACAAACCTTAAACTCCAATCTGGTTGTTCGCAGTAACTTTTTAGTGGACTTATAGGCTTCTCGCGTGGGAAATGGAGAAGAAAAGGTGGGATTGCACTGCTCTCCCCAAGGGCTGGAAAATGGAAGAAGTGACCAGAAAGTCGGGTTTGTCAGCTGGAAAAAGCGATGTCTATTATTTTAGGTACTAAACGAACGAGGGCTTGCAAAACTTATAGGTGCACAAGACACCGAGTTTGTGCGGACGGGAACGGACAGGAGTGTGAAAGGGAGAGGGGGGCGGCGGTATAAAGTTTGGGATGGGAACGGGAGGGGAGGGGGAGTGTGTTCGCGGCAGGGCAACAAGGCAACAAGGCCGGCTCCTCTCACAAGTGGGCAACAAGGAGTGCGTGCAGGCTAGTAGTTCCAGCTCACGCCCGGCGAGGCCTCTGATGAATAAAACCCAGTGTCACCTCAGTTAATACTCTTTATTTCCCATTGAAGTGTATCAACAACGCCAGATTTGTTTTCATCTAGCAGAGCAGAAGAACAAGATGAGGAACAGAGGCAAGAGAGGGGGGAGGCGGGTCGGTTGTATAGTTTGTGGTAGGCTAACTGTACAATCATACTGGTGTTAACCGTGGTGTGTGATGTAAGAGACATTTGCATGAGTTACTAGCACGTATCCACCCACAGTTGTTCCTTTTTGCCATTGCTCGGGCTACATATGTTGTTGCTCCCACATGTGGAGCTGCAATGTTTCCATTCTGAAACATTTGGTCAAATGTTAGCACCGCCATGTTTACATTGTGTTCACCGGTTCTTAGAGGTTCATTTTAACACTGTGCATACAACGTTGTCGAGTATAGTCATATCTGCTCACAACAGCTTGTAATGGATAACAGGGCTTCAGAGTATTCATCAAATATCACATCCATTTCACAGAGTAATGTGATTTCCGTGTCCTTGCCCACTTGAATGTGCTCTGCTTCTGGTTTGCTCTTGACTAGTTGCATGTTGTGGTCCTTGTTTGTACTTTTCTGTCTGCTGTGTTTGTGTTTTTGAAGTGTGACCCGTCCGTTTTGTTTCCCTGCCGTCATCTCCGTTTGGTTTTCTCTCTTGATGTCTTCTGTTCTGACCGTGTCTGTTTTAAAACTTTTTTTTTTACTTTTGATGGTAGCGTAGTCATACTTGTGTGTCTCTGCCTCCCCGCCAGTCCATCTGGGAAGAAGTTTCGGAGCAAGCCTCAGCTGGCCCGTTACCTTGGCAACCAGATGGATCTCAGCTCCTTTGATTTCCGGACGGGGAAGATGCTGATGAGCAAGCTGAACAAGAACCGCCAGAGACTGCGCTACGACAACAACAACCAGAACAAGGTGAGACAAACGGGCTCAGCCACTGACTGTGGCCTGGACGCTGGGTTCTGCACGAGAGCACGGACGGCAGTATGCAAAGCTTTAATAGACCGAGCGAAACAAAACACTCTCACATAGACATTCTTTGCAGACTGGAATCACTTGTGCAGCTTTAATATAGGTGGGAGGTTGGCTGCTGTCCTTTGGTCTAAGGCGACATTTTGTATTGGATGTCAAACAACTAAATCTTATTCATAAAATATAAATATCTGTAGGTCAGAGAAGACAAACAAACTGCTCAACTGAAGCCTTTTTTAAATTTTCCAGAAGGTAGCTGCACATCGGAGCTGGAGAGAAGCAGGTTTATCTTGTATGAAAACAGTTGGCACTAAATTGTCTTTTTGCATTTCTAATGTAATCTCTATTTCTTATGGATCTATAGAGTGTCAGACGAGTCTGGTCAAAAAAGTTTTGTAATGAAGAATTGTATATAACTTGAAACGGACACAATTCCTCGGCACGCCAGGTGGCAGTGTGTTGATAAAAGGCAGCAACAGTGAAGTCATTTCTCTCTCCTTTCAGACTTCATTTCATACACTGGGTCAGTGGTTTGAGCCCTGACATAAGCCTGTAACAGCTGGCTTATGTCGTGCGATCTGTTACGGAATAAAATGTCATTCTGCTTCATTCTAAATCCCCTCTGTCCGTCCTCGCTCTTCTGTTCCATACCTTTAAGGGCAAGCCTGACTTGAACACGTCGCTCCCGGTCAGACAGACGGCCTCCATCTTTAAGCAGCCTGTTACCAAGGTTACCAACCACCCTAACAACAAAGTGAAGACGGATCCTCAGAAAGCCGTTGACCAGCCCAGACAGGTGAGCTCACCCCGTATAAACCCTGAGACACACTTATCTGATACTAACGCTGCTCGGGCTGCAACTTTGAAACTGGATGGACCAGACCGGACTTTGAATACGTTGATGCCTGCAGCTAATATTACTCTTTGTGTGTGTGTGTGTGTGTGTGTGTGTGTGTGTGTGTGTGTGTGTGTGTGTGTGTCTCTGCAGTTATTCTGGGAGAAGAAACTCCGGGGTCTTAATGCTTATGACATTGCAGAGGAGCTGGTGAAAACCATGGAGCTGCCTAAAGGCCTGCAAGGTGACACTCACAAGTTAAACAGGACAAAATAAACAGTCTGTACTCTGACAAGACCTTTTGTTCTTATCATGTCAATATTGCTCAGTAGCAGTTCCTTTTATAAAAAAAAAAAAAAAAACATTTTTAGAAGATGTAACAAATCCTGAGCATACTCACAGCTTTGATGTGAAAGCGTCTTCTAACCGCCCGGTCGGCCCCTCAGGTGTTGGCCCGGGCTGCACGGACAAGACTCTCCTGTCGGCGATTGCGAGCGCCCTGCACACCAGCGCCGCTCCCATCACCGGCCAGCTGTCTGCGGCTGTGGAGAAGAACCCGGGAGTGTGGCTCAACACCACGCAGCCGCTGTGCAAGGCCTTCATAGTGACTGATGAGGACATCAGGTGGGCCATGACAGAACTCCTCCGCACATTACGTTCTTATATCCTGTTTGTTAATTACTCAAGCCTGTTTCCAAGAAAAGGATTGAAAATGCACTTCCTGTTCAGTTGAGACAACTGTTACAAATCTTTCTAAGATCTCCTTCAGTGGGTTTAAAATTAAAAACAGGAAATAACTACTGAATAATGTCGTATGTTCTCTTTTTTTTTTTTGCCAGTTCATGAACTATTGGCATCCATTTTATATGCTAGAGCTCAGTAGCAACTAAACAATTGAGAAAACTTCCGGATCAGAAATGACCTTGAGGATTTCCTTGATTTACCCAAAGTTAGCCCAGTTGAGTCTGTTCAGAAATCCCACAGCACCAGAACAAGTGACCCTGTAAAAACACACCATCTGTTGTGTGCTGATTCAGTGGCTGTTCTGGGCAGCTGTGACTGCCAACTGTAACAGCTTCCTGTTGTGTTTGTGTGTAGGAAACAGGAGGAGCTGGTGTACAGCGTAAGGAAAAGGCTGGAGGAGGCGCTCATGGCCGACATGTTGGCCCACGTGGAGGAGGCTGCCAGCGAAGGAGAGGCTCTGAAGGAGGAGGGCAACGGCAGTGAGGATATGGAGAGCGTATAGCACAGGTTGGTGAAGGGCCAGTTTAGGCCTGTAGGCACATTTCAGAAGACATAAGTGCTTCTGAACATACGACGTATGACCTCCTAATGCTATCCCACCTGTGGCTCACAGAAAACGCATGCCGTTAATGTTAAAAGCAGTTTGCGAACATAAAGCAAAGGCTCTTGCTAGCCTGTTGCAGCTTGAAGGTATAGCATGAGTTCTGTACTGTGCACGAGTTATTACACGATCCAAAAAAACCTCAAGAATGTTTCTTCTAATAGCCAATACTTTCCTCTTGTAGGGTTTTGTGAAGTCCGAATGGGTTTGCCATGCACGCACACGACCATGAACAGTAGGACCCCTACAGCAGTCCAACCCTGATGAATTGTCCCCTAGTATCGGCGTCCAACTTAAACCTTAACCTGACTTACACCTAAAGAACTGTCTTCCTGGAGTCTCAAAAGTGTCTATTCATCGTTAACGCCACTGGATGGGACTCCGCGACTTCAACACCAAGTAAATTACTGTGTGTATTTCTGAGCTCAGCTGATTTTTGACTAGGACATTTTAAAATATATATATATATATATTAAAAAAAGACATCAAATGAACTTGGAAAATATTAAAGATAACTTATCTACAGTTTGTCAAATTCGGTGTTGGATGATAATCGTATTTTTTACTAAAAGGCTTTGAATGGGTTTGTATTTTTGGCGACAATCATGCCAAATCCAAAACATTTTACGTCAAAAGTCCATCTGGGTGCTTTTTGTTTCGGGCAGATTGGTAATGAATGTTTTGTATTTTTGACATGTCTCTTTCTCGAATTTTATGATGCACTCCGTGAGTAGTCTGACACGAAACACGCAGACCGTCTTTTCTAGTGGAACCAGTTGAGCTGTAACTCCACCGAGTAGAGCTCATCGGTGCCGACCTGCAGGCGTCTGATGTTGGTAATGCAGATGGTGTCGTATGAATCCCGTGTACATCCATCGGAGGGGACGGAGTCAAGTTTTTTTTTCTTGCTGTAATTTCAAGGAAATAGTCTTTTCGTGTCGGCTGTGTTATCCTGCGAGTCATGTTCCGTGTTGACCAAAGAGGAGACATGTCATTTTGAAGAGGGTGCAAGTAGTTTGACTTGCTTGTAACTAGAGTTCGCTTCGTATTTTACCGTAAGCTCTGCTGTTGTACAACCAAACACAAGGAAAGTAAAAGGTACACACGATGGGTTTGAGCACAATGAGGGGGAAAATGTCTTTAAACCTCTTTCTATTGTAAAATTACTACAGTTTTTAACTCGTCATCATCGATAGGTGCTTAATGATGTTGTGGAACATTGCTGTTTAGTGCCATGGTAGTACCAAGGCTTTGTTTCTGTCACAGCTTTGGTCCAGGTTATTATCATTATTATTATTTTTTTTAATGTGTCAATGTTACCACACACATGCTGCCTCCTCATAAACCCACACGCACACAATTGGTGACACAGCAAATTACAGTTAAGATTGAGTTTTAACGTCACTTATTATGTGAGGATTAATGCTTTTGTATTTGTTATTCCTGTTTGTCAAGGTTTGATAGTGAATAATATATCCAGTTGAAATCATGAAATTCCCTTCTTAATATCAGTAGACCGATTGCTGAAATGAATTTGATTGTATTGCTTATTAAAATGAGTCGGTATGTCATTAAATCTGCTGCCTGTGTGTCCTTTTTTTCTTTTTCTTTAAATACATTTGCATTTGTAACTGTGGTTAAACCTGTATTTAGATGCATCTGACCCCACGGCAGAAAAAATAAAAATAAAGTGTTGGCTTTTTAAGAGCCACCCTGACAGCCAGTAATGATTCAAACTGAACATTCACATGGAGGAACCACTCCATCCAATCACGGCATCCTCCCTCAGATTAACAGTTAACTTGACAGTCCTGATGCATCTGTGAGCTTGGACAAAGTGCAAAATACTGTCACCAGGACACAAAGTGTGGAGGATACCTACTGTTCATTCAGAGCGACGTGTAGACCTAACGCCTTTTTGGTTTATTAGAAAATGAAGTCTTCCTGCATGTGTTAAAGTCGTTAACATGGCTTCGCTGGCGCTGTACTGCAAGGTAAGACTGAGTGACCTTGTTTTGGGTTTTTTTTTGTTTGGTTTATCAGTCTCTGCTGCAGGGCCCACCGTTTGTAGATTACAATATAAAAACAACTGCTGATAATGTGAGCATTGTTGTGTTTTTATGACATAACTTGTATGTGTACATTTTCACAAGTTCTTGTGCCCAAATGATTCTTGTGTTTCTTCTTGAGCCAATCAATTTATTGATAGATCTCCAAAAACGTTTATCATTATTTCTGTGAACTTGGTGAAAAGTAATTCATAAAATTGTAGTAATCAAAGTGTGGATTAAAACTTAGTTTGTGAAGTAGACACATCAAGCGAATTAGATACGTTAGAAGATAATGGATAATCCATGTAGCAGTTTAGAGTAGGATGACCAGTGTTAATTTTTAACACTGTTTAGGAGCCTTTTTATGCTGATGGGTGACAAATGTCTTGACTGGGTGGGGCCAGGAAGTGTTGCATGTACCTGAACAGTGTCAGGACAGAAATTTAAAGTTGTGATGAAAATTACAGCAGTGTCTCTTTCACTCTTTATCACACAATCTGAATTTTTACAGTTTCACGCATACCTGAAACAATCTGATCATTTGTTAGGGAGCAAGTGTGTGGATTCCTGACCCAGATGCAGTCTGGGTGTCCGCTCTGCTCCTCCAGGACTACAGTCCTGGACAGAAACATCTACTGCTACAGCTCTCAGATGGAAAGGTGGGACATCCAGTACCATTTATATTATCCAAAAATCAGTGTTAGTGCTCAAGCATCACGATCCTCATGAAACAGCATCATTCTTAGCTCCAGTGTCCGCTACATTTTTACAAATCACAAAACAGTCCTAACTTCCTTCTCTATTGGTAGGAGGCCCAGTACCCAGTGGTGTCCCCCTCTGATCTCCCACCGCTGGGGAACCCTGACATCCTAGAGGGGGAAAATGATCTTACAGCTCTCAGCTTCCTCC
>JAVQJD010071352.1:0-2500 GCA_036023655.1 Nannoperca australis | reverse complement strand
GGAGAGGAAATAAGCCCGGGCATGTAAGTTCTCCCGGTCGAACCGGTCCAGAGAAAGTGTCGGATACTCCTTCATCCGACCTGCAAACGAACTCATCTTGTCGCAGAACCTTTTGGTCGAATCGTCTTAAGATGAATTAAAAGCAGTTTCCTGCGGACAGACATTGTTTTGTTAATTTTATTTGTCCCGCCCACCAATTTCAGTTCCTCTTCTTCGTCATTTCTTTTTACGGCAGTTCACGGTGCATTTGGTTGGTATTACCGCCTCCTACTGTTGGTTTTTTACTTTTCATAACTCCTGCAGTTGGTTATTAAATCACATAATATAATGTGACTAACAGTCTATGTCACTTCTCAGAGAAAGTACAGCCAGAGGTCCTCACACACAACTCAATTCACTATTGTGACAATTTGAGGATCTCTTTCAAGCGTATCAAGCGACTGCGTTTCTCCCAGAACAAAACACTTGCACTAGAGTCCTGACGCCAAACATCCTTCAAGAAATTAACAATTTAACGTCGAAACTTTCTTATTCACATACATTTAAACTTTGTGTTTATATATAATTAGGCCGGGTGATTGTTATGTATGTTATATCCCTCCCGGGTTACATTCAATCTAGTATGTCCGGAAAAATTGATCTTGAGTGAGTCGTTAGTGTATGCGCTGTATTTCTCCCCATTCGCGTTCACTGTTAAACGGATTGATTTTTGAATGCAGTTTGGCATTATTGTCTTAAACTAAATTAATTTTTTAAGATGTTGTTACACACCTGTTTTCAATACTTCCTTTCTTCAAATCCCAGATTAATGGTGCTTACAATGCTGCTTCAGATGTGGCAGTTTTATTATTGTTTTTCTGCCAAAGTCCCGCCGTGTCCTCTGGCGCCATCTTCCGGAAGCTCTTGGCTTCTGTCCTCCAACACAGAAGAAGAAACTTAACGGTAACCAGGCAACCGAAGCACACCGATCATCGCTGCTTGCTAACTAGCGTCAGGAAAGAAGCAACTAATTAAAACAAACAACTAATGTAAGTAGTTAAACTGTTGCCAGACTTTTCATAACTTAACGGGGACATGTGTGCATCTGTGAGTTTATGAGACTGTGAGGTCTTCTCATTTGGTGTTATGCAAACGCAGAGGTTACTTCTCGTGTTTGTAGCCCGACACTCACGAAACTCGGTTCAAGAATGATGTAATTTAAAGTATCACTGCTTATAGATAGATATACCAATACAATATCATTTTCTAGATGATTCTACACATTCTTTTATGTCATATTTTTAGTTCGGCATACATTGTTATACATCAAGCAGTGCTTATTTGTGGTAAAATATCCCTTTTTATAACTGGCAGGCCTGTGACACTCATAGTGTCTCTGCCAAAATACGTCGTGTAGTGCTTTACAATTCCCCCAAAAAACTAATTTATTTTAAACACAGTGCTGCTTACTGAATCATTTGTAAGCCGGATTTCCCAGAACATCTGTATAATATGTTATAACGCTCATGCATTGTAGCAATAACTGTGTTCGCAGATTTGAAAGGAAATGAAGAATGGAGTTAAATATGAACTTGTTAGATGTGAATCCCCTGCTACAGAGTGCACAGTAGACACGTGTTAGAGTAATCCCCTGCCTCCACATACTGTGTTTTAAATATGATACCAGGTAACTCCAGCTTGATGTTTAGTAAGAAATATGTCAAGTTTGACCTAATTATAAAGCTTTTCTTGTCACTGTCTCGTCAGTCATCGGAGACCAGTCTGTTGACCAGGGATCTAGGAAACGTGTGCGTTTCAACATCAGCACTATGTCCTGCACTACTGACAACAACTCCAAGCCCAAGTCCATGAGCAGAGCCAAAGGGTGGACCGCAGAGGTGGAGAACCTGTTCAGGTTCCAGCAGGCGGGCTACAGGGACGAACTGGAGTACATCCAGGTCAAACAGGGGGCCCTGGTAAATATTCTGAAAGAACCTGTTTCTTAGTGTTTGCTGGGTAACAGCAGACTCGCACTAGAAAGGTTTACAGTTCTTTGTGGTCCTGAACAGTTTGAAACATCTTATTTTGTTGAACTTAAAACAAATAATTGGAATCATTTAGCCTCCGACATGTAGTGTTTTAATTCATCACGTACAAGATTTAAAACACACACTGACTGAATGTGTGTTGGACACGTGACTTGACACTCGACAGATTTCCACCTCAGAGACTCTGGTTCCTGCAGCCGTGAGCTGAGCTGATGTGTTCCAGTGGTGGACGAGTGGTTTTCTGCATGTCTCTCCCTGTCTCCCTGTCTCCCTGTCTCTCTCCCTGTCTCCCTGTCTCCCTGTCTCTCCCTGTCTCTCTCTGTCTCTCTCCCTGTCTCCCTCCCTGTCTCTCTCCCTGTCTCCCTGTCTCTCCCTGTCTCTCTCCCTGTCTCTCTGTCTCCCTGTCTCTCCCTGTCTCTCTCTGTCTCTCTCCCTGTCTCCCTGTCTCCCTGTCTCTCCCTGTCTCTCTCTGT
>JAVQJD010071350.1:0-14521 GCA_036023655.1 Nannoperca australis | reverse complement strand
TTCTTCCTGAAATCCACAACCAACTCCACTGTCTTAAGTTCTGACTGCATCAAGTCACCAGATGGTCAATCTCCCACCTGTAAGCGGACTCATCCCCACCAGAGATGAGTCCAATGAGGGTGGTGTCGTCCGTAAACTTCAGGAGCTTGACAATTTGATGACTGGAGGTGGAGCGGTGTACAGGGAGAAGAGAAGGGGGGAAAGGACACAGCCTTGAGGGGAACTGATGTTGATTGTCTGAGAGTCAGAGACATTCACTCCCAGCTTCATATGCTGTTTCCTGTTCGACAGGAAGTCTGTGATCCACCTGCAGGTGGAATCAGGTACGTTCAGCTGAGAGAGCTTATTCTGCAGCAGAGCCAGGATGATGGTGTTGAAGGCAGAGTTAAAATCCACAAACAGGATCCTCGCATAGGTTCCTGAGGAGTCTAGGTGCTGTAGGATGAAGTGGAGGGCCATATTTACTGCATTGTCCACAGACCTGTTGGCTCTGTAGGCGAACTGCAGTGGGTCCAGGAGAGGGTCGGTGATGGCTTTCAGGTGGGAGAGCACAAGGCGCTCAAATGACTTCATTACCACGTTGGTCAAGGCGATGGGTCTGTAGTCATTAAGTTCTGTGGTCCTAGGCTTTTTGGGGATGAGGAGGACAGTGGAGGTTTTGAAGCAAACCCTCATTTTGTCATTAGGAAGATCGCAGATGTAAAATTAAGAGGCAGATTGAACTAAATTAAACAAAATGAAAAGTTGCGCTGAGAACAAGCGAATGCGTGAGTTCACAACTCATATGTACAAATAACCTTGGTATTTAAAGGCTTGCAAATATTAACATTAAAAGCCTTCTGAATTTTTTTTAAGTGAAAGTCCCTTAGGAGGTCAGGGGAGCTTGTTAGACTTGTTTTCATTAACTGTCACCAGAAAGGACATTCTGCTGGTCTGTAACTGGACACCTTGTCAGTTGTCTTTATCCTTTATTCAAGGACATGGACATCTCTGTGTGTGTGTGTGTGTGTGTGTGTGTGTGTATTTCTGTTTCCTATGTCCAAGTAGCTCTTGGACTGTCCCCCTCTGGGTTATCTTGACTTGCCTGTCAACATGTCACATCCTACCACAGCTCTGTTCTTGGAGAGATGTTGCTAAGGGACGAGCTGTCCAAGGTGTGTGCGCCTGCAGATGTGTATGTGTGACATTGGAATCTTAAAATATCCTTTGCATTATGTTCATTTGCCAATAATGATTAGAAATATGCATACTTCTTGCTGTGCCAAAAGGTGGATAAAAGTGCAAATTGAGCCTTGACCCACAGAGATACATAAAAGCCTCCAGTTAGGTCCAGGCACTGCATTATGTGAACAGCTACCAACGCCTATATATGCAAATGAAACATTTTACACCTCGTCAATCAACAGTTTGTATCATTAGACTTTTGTCCTAAATTGGCGCGTGTCCTTGAGGAGTTGCAGTTGTTCCTCTTGGTATTACAGATGAATATTTAACGAGACATTGTCCTTGGGTTCGTCTCCAGGTGTTGCAGCTTGCTCAGTACATGAATAAATAAGACTTGGAAACTGTTTGAGGGTAGTAGACAATGACTGGAAAATATAGAGGTAGCACTTGAACCAAATGGACTTTTGTCATGAATAATAATATGTCTATGTGGATAATTTAGGGAATCCAAGCAAAGACAAATCTCCCATCAAGCAGGGGCGCCTTCTTCACCTCTGGTGGTAATGAGAGCTTTCCACAGCTTCAAGGGAAGCTAATCCAGAACTCCGGGTTGGAAATAGTTAAGCTACTACAAGATATCTTTTGCAACAGGTCTTGTTTGTGCTGCAACCCAGAATTTGTCTGTATGAGCCGTATCTCCTCCAGAAAGGCTGTGAAGTAAATCTTTAAGGCATATTTTTGCATGGAGGCATTGAGAGTGGGAGAAATTACAAAGATCCCTAATTTAAACCTGCAGTGACAAGGTTACCTGGTTAAGGACATTAGACAGCCGATGTGCAGCTGATGTGTTTGAGAGAAACTCTATTACTACTACAATACATTTTTTACAAATATGATTACTTTTGACATCTGGAACGGTTTGATATTCTGGGGAATATGCCCATTTGCTTTCTTACTGGAAGTTAAGTGTGAAGATTGATACCACTCTATGTCTTGCACGTTTTGGACAAAGGCAGTCTAACAGTTTTTTTGTTTCCAGTCTGCTGACTGCGGTTTCATAATTACACACTCGAGAGTGGAATCAATCTTCTCATCAAACTCTCGGCAAGAATGTAAATATGTGCATCTCCCTTCAATCAAACACAATCAACCCAAAATCTAAATTCTAAATATAAGCACATTTATTTCACATGAATTGCTGTTTAACTGCAACACATTCCTCAGTTATCTAACACTTCACTTTATCGCAAGAGTCACTTATACAAATGAAACTCTCTATAAATATATATTTTAGAACAAACTCTAGTGATGAATGCAGACAATGGCTACCCAAATGAGCATATGTCTATGGCTAAAAAAAGCTTTTGTGCATGTAGACGTGTGGTTTCTAGGGTGAAATGTGGACAGGCTACAGTGCCAGCCAAATATCATCACATAACCTTAAACTAGAATGTGTGTGCTTCTCTCCTTAGTTTCACTATGGTTGACAGCCAATCCCCACTCCTCGGTCTCACTATACTTATTTAATAATGTTGGATTCCTTCCCTCCCTCCTCCTGACCTTTTTCTGTGATTACATCACAATTCCCCATCAGTGCTCTGACATTTCCTTGCCTACCCTCTGTGTTCATTACAAGCCTTGTGGAAGCAAACAACAAGGCTTGGGAGTTCAGAGGCCAAAGCAGGTGGTTGGCCTGCTTTGGTACGGTGGCAGCGTAGGGTCTGAGAAACTCCCTGATGCCTATGTCCTCAGAGGACGAGGGAGCACGGGGTGACAGCAAAACATATAGATACAAAGACCAGTGTAAAAGCAAACAGCCTGTCCAAAAGACATTGGTTCAGTCAATATTAAGGTCACATAAATGGTCTGTTTACTTAGTGAAGAGGTTATTAATAATGAGGCATACAGTAATATTGATATATCAATAACAGTAAAACGTTGCAAAATAAATAAAAGTACCCAAGATCATACATTTTTAAATGTACTTTTAAAATGTATACATTTCTGCACACTCTGCAACATCACATCATTGATTCTGATGCATGACAATAGAAACATGTTGTGAAATGAATTTCTTCCAGTGTGCAGGCTCTGTTTTGAGTGGACCATATTGTCAAATAGGATAGTTTCAACCCAACAATGACAGGTCTTTTTCATGAGCAGAGTTCAGTGTTCTCCAACCACAGTAAATTATGGTTTAAGTGTTTTACTGCATGCACTAACAATTTCATTTTAAAACATGCTTACTGACTTTTAAAAAGCATTACTTTTTATTTATTGTCTGGCTCACACTGAGCTGGTGTGACTGATGAATTTAAGGCGGTTACCTAAAATGTCTTTAAGTCTACAACTTGACCTCTGTGTCTTTGTGACATTCATTTGGTAAACAGAAGGAGCTCAGCATGTTAAATTGAGTGGGATATTGTATAAGTAGGCCAGGCGTTCTCCACCTTTTGTAACTTAAAGCTCATATCAGATTGTTATATATAAAGATCTCCCCAAATAAATGACAAAAAAAACATGACTTCGCTGGTGCTTTGTGTTTAAGTGTCTCTGGAGCTTCAATGGATTTATCGCCTCATTTGACAGGATTTCACCACATTCAACACACTGTGCTTTGCAGAGGGATCAAACGTCGTCAGTCGGCACACGTCCCTGCTACAGAAAATGGCGTCAAATACAACGTCCTGATGGTTTTTACGCTGTTACATTTACAAAACCTGTCCAAGACGCATTGTTTACACAGTTTTCTTGTATATTAATGATCCCTATTCCTGTTTTTACATGGCCAGTAAATCTAGAATTAGATTCTAGAAAGCCAGACTAAAGCATCGATGAAAGATACTTGCCATTGCTACGCTGTTGATCTGTGTTGTCTTTATAAATTGTACAGTATTCAAATTCTGGATTGTGCTATCCAGTCATGTCACCTATGTAGCTCCCTGTAAACCATGTCTTATGAGACAATAAACATCACATTCTGTAGCTGTAATGTGTGCATCATTTTTAATTTTTGTTTTGCCAGTTGGCATGTTGTTTTTGTCTGCTGTTGTGATGAGCCATTTGTGATATTCTTCATGTCATCATGTGGTGATAGGTACATTGCTGAGGAAAGGTTTTACCCCTGGGGACAATAAAGTCTAAGTCATACTTAACAGCTGAAAAACTAGTGTTATTTGCCTCCGCTGAGTTGACCTTTGTACAGTATTTTAAAGCGCAATTCAAGCCACAGATGTTGACTGTTTGTCTTATATCTTGTTGCTCCATTCTCATTTCCATATTGGCTTTGCAATTTTTACACTGAAAACATTAGAAATGAATTTTCTTTTTATTTCTCTTGCTGTTACAAGAAGCATCTTTTGTCTGTGATGTGCAGTAATAGTAGTATTTCAGATTACATGCAGCCTTGTTTGCTTGTTTTGTTTTGGTATTATGGCAACAACAACAAAAGGATTAGATGAGAGCAACAATTGATCTTTGGCATATAGATATAATGGAGAGCCCAGAGGTGCATTTCTCTGTTAATATCAATGATGCCCTCGCTGAGATGGTGGAATAAGTCATGATAGACATTTGTCAGCCTCTCGCACTGCCCCGATTAAAACGTCTGTAAAGGTTCATCATCAGCCTCACAGCATTGTTCTCGCCTCCTCTGTCTGTCCTGACCCTGGAGGGTACACTATAGTGGGCCACACAGTGATGAAGCTCTCCAACACAGTGCTGCCGCGGTTGTTGTTAGAGGCATGCAGGGATGCCACAAGGCGACCATATCCATCTATTGCTCCATGAATGACTATTCTCAGACAGAAAATATTAAAGGAGGGCATTGACATAGCAACAATGGCAAACACAATGTTGGTTATATTATTTGTTTTTAGGTCAAAATAAGTGCTGAATAAATGTGTTGTTGTAGCTACCTTATCAGCTTGTGTTTTCCATCAGTGTGCCACAATGAGTTCGGACCTGCCACCTGATAAGACCGTCGTTGTGGTATCTGCAACAATGCTCGTAGTGAATCAGCTCCAGGATTTGTTCGGAGCATGAATCCTTGCACCCTCCTTCTTTGTATTTGGAATCCACTTGCACACAGGGATGCTCTGACAGCCTCAGGTTATTTCCAGCCACAATACCCTGTACAAGTTCATTAAGAGCAGAATCTGTCAGGTCTGCATACGGAGAAGTGCGGGTGTTGTAGGACGGTCATGGAGGTGTAGGGCGGTGTGGTGTAGACCAATTAGCACCAGAGAGGCAGCTATGTTAGCTCTATAACAATAAACTTGGACATGTTTACTTGTACACAGTGGTATTCGTGTCATTATTTCTATTTAAACAGCGTCCAACATAATTATACATTCAGTATACCCGTTTATACACACACAAAACGGTCATAGTTACAGTGAGGGAGGAGACGCTTCCTCACAGCGGGTGAAGTGGAACTGTCTGAGAGGTAAAAAATATATTCCACCACAACCATTATCGAATGTTAATTTCAAACATGACCCAACAGTATTCACACGTTATGTATAGAAGATCTTACCTCTCATGTGTATACGATTATAACACATCATAAAGAAATCCCCAAATCACTTACGTCTTTTAACTGTACTTTCAACTGTGACAGACACATGCAGAATATCTGCCATCTGGGTTGCTTACGGGATCGACTCATACCTCCACTCCAAACAATCTGTGCCTGCTCGAAATAACATTACAATCAGATTTATTGGTTGGGTAGTAACACCATTGCATTACAAAATATCCGAAATAATACGTCAAATTATGTGTAATTTGATGTTACTTTATCATGGATTACATTTTTGATTAAGTCTTTAGAATTATGGCTGTACTGGCTAAGTAGGGCCTACATGACTTCTACTAGAGTTGATAGACAATGGAAGAATCCTGACCTTTATGGTAGAAATCATAATTTTATTATTAATAATACAATAATAAAAATAGCTGTAAAATACAATCAACAGTATATTACAACCCATCAATTATGAACATACAAATAATTTGACATAAATGTGCAGCTGAAAATGCAAATGAACAGGTAAGTAATCTTATTCAGTGTGTCCTCCGGCTGTCACTGCCCTCACATACACTTTTGTATATCTGGTAAAGAAAACATCCCTGTGTTTATTTCTAATGCTTAGCGGTTTTGTCTGCTGACTTGGTTCCAAAGCTTCCATACCAGGGGCCAGGTTTATATTTTATGCCCTGTGTAGTCCAAATGGAAGAGCTGATGGGATGTGAGTCATGTCTGGAGAGAGGAAAACACAAGCTCCAAAAATCTCACATCCTCTCTCTCTCTCTCTCTCTCTCTCTCTCTCTCTCACAAATTCAAAATGCATACACTTGAGCACAGTCGTACTATCTTGAGAAAGTTAGACTCAGAAAGTGCCTGAGTTGCCTCCAGTCTTCAGTGTCTAGGTGTCAAGGGTCACTCACTCATCGTCTACAGTAGACCAGAGAGAAATCATGCATAGCCGCTAGCTTATAATTAAAAGATCAGTGGGCTTAGTGATAGGGAGGAAATATCCGGAAAAACCCAAGAGCATACAGCTTCAATACATAAAAGCATTTGGTTAGTATTCTTAATAAATGGAGAAGTGTTCCTGTGGTGGGACTAGTTGGTTGATTAATATATATTATCTAAAGAAGAAGACACACATTTGGTCACTCAATATAATATATGAACAGCATCCTTTAAAAAAATTTTTTGTCATAAAGTTCAAATATGGAGGCCATTTATGATGACAGGCAATACAAAAGTGAACACTGTGTGTCACTGTCACACATGAACACTGTCACACTAAAGGGTAATTGCTTTTAATATTATAACATAATATTTTAATATATATTTTTACATTTTTCAGGGTCTCAATGACTACAGGTACAAAACGTTTTGGAATTGGTCCTGTAGACCAACAGTCGCCTCAGCCAGCAGCCACGAAACGTGCTGCCGTGGCTGCCACACAATCCTTGTGGGCAACTATGCTCGTGTCTGTCTCATCAAACAAGTGCTTGTTTTTGCAAATGGCAGGCTCAGCTTGTTATTCTAAATGTCTGACAGCATTGTGGAAATGATCCCTACAGAGACCTTTTTGTTAGAGACTAGAAACAGAAGTCTCACTCTGAAATCTCGCAAGACGTGAGTTGTTGCAGTTTAACAAAAAGGATCTTACTCTTTAACAAACTCAGTTTGATTTTTCACGTCTTTACATTGACTTTGTATGAAATTGCACCGTCTTTAAAATGTATTCTACATTCTGTCTAAACAGTTACTGGCAAGACCAAAAAATGTAAATATCAGTAGTTAGGTAAGAATTTAATGTTCTGATTACCTTTGGACAGAAAAAAGAGAATGTAGTAATGTTGCCTGACATTATTCCTACACCTTCAAAATATATGTTTCTGGCACTAGTTTTACATACTGTATTTGTATATTTAACCAACCATACAACAAATATTTATATGTGAACAGGGTTGTTGGAAGAGCCACAATACCTTACTGACTATAGCAAACACACCACATAAATACATGAAAAGACATTCATTTTCCAGCTGAGTTGTGCAGTTAGCCTCCTGACAGGCCAGTCATCCACATGGTTAGAGAGGCTGAGAGCTAGAGGGCCACACAGAGGTGCAGAGCCAGAAGTAGAAAGACAGAATACCAACAGAGAGAGAGAGAGAGAGAGAGAGAGAGAGAGAGAGAGAAGAGATACCTCAGCTGAAGGGTTATTGAAGTCCAGCAATCCTTGAGGGCAGATTACTCATCTCTTAACGAGCTTGCTCCATCACCCTGGCCACCGCTCCACCACCATCCCTCTCTCCTGTTGACTCTTGCTACCACCAATCACAACTGATTACTGTTTCTGAGTTTACAGCCCCAGGTACCCAGTCTTTTGTCAAACTCCACATAACAGAAAACTGCACTGCAGTATGCTGAGAGAATGTGCAGAAAAGCTTAATGTGAGTTATTCAAGGCAAACCAGCAGACGGTTAGTTGCACTGCTTTAGTCACACATAACATCCAGTTGATGTATATCAAGCACACCCTTTGCAATGAGGCGGGCTATTTAAACTGTGCTTTACCCCTCTGTTTTGTTCTGCCACAGCTGCTGCTCATGTAGTATCTCCTAAGCCGCCTTTCTAACAAAAGCATCCATTTTCTATTGGCATCTGGGACCTTGGTTATTTTTTGTCATTGGATTTATTCAATTCGCTTGTGCTGTTTATCTTAGCTCTGATAGGCAGCCTATCAGCTAGCTATACATTAGCCCAAGCTATGTGGCTGCTAATTGTTTTACTTGTGTACTAATTTGTCTGGTCTTTGCTGCACATTTTGCATTGTGGCTAAGCAAATTTTGTCTTTGTTGTCTGGCATGTGCATTTATGTTGTGGGGAAATGTCAGAAGTCTTGTTTTAGTCTCATTGGCTTCATTGGTTTTACGTTGTTGTTTCATTGCAAACAGGTGTTTAGAATTGATAGAGGGTAATAATTTTTGGCTTTATACAAACACGAGTGCTGTCTAGCACTTTGCAATTTACATAATGGTGTTCCTATAAAATTGGCTTCATTGGAAACTCTGCATGTTTTTTGTCACCCATAGGGCATGCAGTCACCATACAATTTTTTTTCACTTACTTCATGTGACATTAAAGAAAAATGTCACTCAAAACCAATAGGTTTATGTAACCGCTTGATTTATGTACCTTCATATCGTGATTGCATCTAAATTGCGGAGCTCCACATTTATGGTGTAACATTACACATGGCACTCATTACCAACCTCCAACTTACACCCATGCCACATACAACATTTCCTAAGAAGAGATTGTCTGCTCCAAGTCATGACTTATGGAGGATTTTAATATGCTTAATAGCTGAAGTGTGTCTTAGCCTGCTGCTGCATATCAGGTGGATTTTGTACATTTTATTTCAATCCACTTGACTAGACCGTATATTCCCTGCAATCGTTGGAGGTGCTTGGTCTTGAAGTGGCCACATGATGCAGGAGCCTGGCCCTCGCATAGTAGTTTCCACATAATGGCTGGCATCGTGCTCTGTATCTAATGTGATTTTGAAGTGGGGCGGTTGATTACTGCCATTCCTGTATCTCTGCTCTGCTGTGCTGTGCTTGGTCTTTGCTTGCGGTGTCAGAGCCTAGACACCATATCTAATCTCAGTACCTATTCTGCATCTGTAAAATAAATCTGTTCCCTGTGAGTTCGTATACTGAAATGCACTTATAAGTGAAAGACACAAACAAGAACACAATATCAGAGATGAACATACAGAGAAAATGCTTTTGCCGACACAAGTTGTTGTCGGTTGTGTCTGCTATCACCCAAGTTGCATCACTTGACTGCTTATGTGCTTTTGCTTTTGTAGGTTGCAAATGCACTGGCTGTGTCCCTCATAATGAATGAAAATTATCATGAATGAGGTTGCATGAATGCTCACAAGAGCATTATGAGTTCTAGCAGTTCTGCCTTGTATAAGTGAGAGTACAGAGATGAGGTCCCTTGCCGGAGTCAAACTGGGTACTTTGCATTTTAACTCCTAAGCTACACTATAGTGGATTGTCCATTACTTTTGTTTATGACCAAAGGCCTGCAAACAAGCACAATTGTGCAAACTTCAAAGTACAGTCTCAAAGAGCTATAGCAATAGGCTCTATCTCTGGTATGTGCTTTAATAATAGAACGTTTAATGATGGCTGCCGTATGAGTACACCCCTTTTTATGTCCAAAAATAAGTTGTTAGCCTTGCAATACAAAGGCTAACAACTACAAATGTCAACTCACCTTCTACAAAGATCCACTAGAATTTACTTTTGGTAAACAGTGCAACTTTGCAGCATCAATTTGGTGGTTGGGGAAAACTCTAAGTCGTAGCTTTACTTTAGGAGTTCAGGCTTTTAAACAAGATGCATTTTTAGACACCTTACCTGGTGTTGCTTTAGATAAAGATAAAGGACAGAAGGAAACCTGCATAATGAAGTTTGGATCTGTATGCATTTATTTATAGCAACTAGCAGGTGTTCCTCAGCATAGAATCAAGATTATTTTGTTGCTGTAACTGAACTGCACAAAGCAAGCTCCCAAAATGGAACCGCTTTTTATCATCTGGAAAAATGCAAAAAAAACCAAAACACCTTGTCTTCGACCTTAAATATTTAAATCCTTTCACTGAGATGACTCAGAAATATAGGGGATTTTGTCTCAAGGAGCTATAGGAATGACTGGGCAGTTTTTGAGTGTGTAGCTGTGTGTGTTAGAGAAAGTGTGGCGCAGTAGATATCCTTTCGTTATAGAAACCAACAGACATGCAGTTTATTTGTCTGTACATTTGTTCATGCACAACACATCATAAGCAGTCAAAATAGATTAGTGGAATTAGGTATTGAAATAATATTTATTCTTAACCAATTGTTTCATGCTTCTTTGAGGAAATGTTGGCTTGTGTTGGTTTATAAAACATAATTGTGCTGCCATTTTTTAACTCTCTAAAAAGCCATTTTGGTTTCAGGAGACCATCATTGTTGGAAACAGTATTAAATTGTAGTCAAAATTGTATTCAATCCTTTTGAAGTGATGGATGCTTTGTTTCATTCAGGACAGCAGCCTTGACACTGACTTGTATTTGGCCTCTTGGCCAGCTACTCTAACAGCTGAATATCTGATGATTGGAGATGTGTGTTGGTTCTTTGATCTTGTTGTTTTTATTGAACTGACATTTTAGTATGTATTCTACTCTGTAGGTGAACTTGCCTGTTGTCGTATCTTTTAGTTATTCAGAATGTTTATCTCTCTGCTTCCTTTTGTTCACACTTTTCTAGTATTAGTATGAATCTGTATCATTGTTATACAGTTTCCTGCATACAGGATGTCTCATACAGTATTCCAGCTTTTCTGGTTTTCTCTTATGGTTGTCTTCCAGCAGCTCTATGTTTTTGCTCTTTTGGTCCTTTTGATTTGGTTCTTTAACATCAGACTTGAACCTTTTTTAAATCTAGGCCATAGTCAAGCTGGTGGGACTATGTATATTTTAGGTGGCCCATTGCGTTAGAGCATAGTGTTAGATGTCTTGCCCAAGGACTTTTAATTGGCTCTGACTAGAATTTAAACTTGGTATCCAAGTTACCAGGCACCTATTTTATGTATGACAGGGTGTAAATACAAAAGAAGAACATCACAGTTTTGCTTTGGGACAGTTTTTTGAAACGACTACCAGTTTTAGGAGGAAAAAATGTTATGTTTCCTTCAAATCCTCCTTGCGTACCAATTCTAATTATTTTAAAGGTGTAAAGAATTGCTTCTGTCCATGCAAACCACACATTTCACATTACAATAAAATTAATTCTGCTGTAGCACTTACTGTAGGACATAAATCGTGCATTTTCACTTGTTTTGCTGTTGTTTTATAACCATAGTGATGGGAGCTGCTAGGTCTGAGCAGCCTGCATATAGAGAAAATACAGCTTTAATGCTTTATAATTGCCCTCTTGGACAGAATTTGTCACTAGCAATACCACTCCATGTCTCAATATAAAAAAGAACTAAAAGGACAAAAACAGCAGGACCAGTCCCGCCCACCCTGCTGTGCACACCAGTGGTTTGTCTGAGCCCATGCTGTAAGAATTTATTGGGTTGGCTCTCCTGAGACCAGTTTGGGCTCGCTGTGAAAAAAAGCCTCTGGAACTGCAGCCCCACAGTGACCGCTGACAGCAAGGTTAAGAGGGTCCCTGCAAGGTCCAAAGACAACTCAAAATGGTCACAGCACACTGAACTGGCATCCAGAAATGAGAAAAGTCAAAATCATTTTTCTGTAAAAACGTCCCAAATACCTCACCTATTAAAATATTTTTTCTCCAGTCTGATTTAGTTGCACAAATAACACGTAGACATTCACTGTGTATGTTTTTATCCATAATATATCTTCTGTACGTGTCTAATATGACCTTCACAGCCACCCCATTACCATGTAACTATATCACTTTCCCCAAGGGTGTGACGCATCACTGCACTGTGGAGGACTCAACCAGACATGCATGAACTCACTCAGGGCCATCGCCAACATCAAACACTACCGTATGACTTTTTTTTATTTTTATTTTCTTCTGTCTTATGTGAGTGAGTATCAATTTTGATCAGCTTTTTATTGTTTGATTTGGCACTAAGTTTACATACAGTACTAATACAACATACCGCATATACAATACCTCCTGCTATGTGATATCCTTGGCAGAGTTTGACCTTTTTTAATACGCAACAAGCAGCTTGCAGGAGATCACCTCTCAGGAGACTGATACTGACTACTCTCGCAGTCTGAGATAAATTATCAAGCTAATTAATTTTAGCTACCCTGCTAATATCCCTCTTTGTATCCTAAACAGTGTGGATTAAGTAGACCAGCATTTCATATAAGATCTTAACTTTATGGTTATGTCAGAAGGCAAATATTGTAAGCACACATACATATAATATATTGTGTACTAACATGCATATTTGGTCCTTGTGCTTCTGTAATGGCCACCGTTACATCCTCCAAGGTTGTCTGGGAGGCATTTACCACTCTACAGTTTGTTTTCTGTTTCATTACTATTACACTCAAAAAAAGTACAAGGAAAAAGAACATCCATAACATGGCTGCTATCCTCCAGTAACCTTACATTAAGTTTGCCCTCTCTGGTTGCATTCTCTTTTTGTGCTTCTTTTTCCTTGTACTCACTCTCTTATTGCTCCGTCTCTTCACTCTCTATTCCCGGTCTCGCCCTTTTTTCACCTCTCCCTCCAGCCTTCCATCTCTGTTTCTTTCCATCCCCCCCCCCCTTTTTTTTCTCTTCTACTTTAGCTCTCCCCAAAGCCACACTCTAGCTCTTTTTGCCTTTCGGCTTGTGCTCTTCAGAGGCTCTTATTTTACTGTATGAGACTGCAGTGGAGGAGAATTCATTGCTGTGTCCTAAGCGAAGTCAAACAGGGATGGAGGAGCGTTTGGATTTTAGAGCTTGTACCTGCTGTGGCTGTTCTCATCCCCATTAGTGTGGCCTTTTGCTTCTGCAAAGAAATGGAAAGAGAGATCACACATTATACTTTTAACTTGGTTCACAAAATATGGGATAACCTTCCCCTGCAAGATCCCATTTATTTATGAAGGCTTTAGATATTAAAAGGAATATGCTTAATTAAATCCCATCTTCCCAAAGAATTATTGGACAGTTTTGATTGCGTTGGCACCTTCAGCTTCACGCTTTACATTTCTGTCTATGTTGGTACTATAGTATAGTATAGAGAATGACCAATAGGCCTCCTTGCATAAATGGACAGAAGCTGGCGTGACTCCAGACAGTCTTATCATCAGCCACTCAGAGAGCCAGTGGCTCAATGGATAGATGGCACATAACACCTACTCCTAAAACTGTCCCATGATGAATGGCCCCAATTATGGCCATGACCTTTCTCTTTATTACTCACTCTTTCTCCCCGACTCCTTTTCATAGACTTTCTGTTGGTCTGTTTACCTTTCTGTCTCTTTCACCCACTCACTTTCTATTTCTCTTCCTTTCTATTTCCCTTTGTTGGTATTTCCTTCTTTCACTGTGTCCTTTTCACGGTGGCCACATTCTGTGAACCTTGTTTTGCAGGAACTGTAAAATGGGAATGATTTTTGCACTTCTCCTATGGGGATTCATATGCCATAATGGGCTATAAACCAGGAAGCAATTTATCAAGTCTTTTGTCCGGGCCCTCGGAAAATCCAGTGTAGATTGTGCCTGTGGTGCATGAGAGTTTCTATGCACAAAAAAGAATAAAACCAGGGGTGATGTGGGTTCATGTCCTTGTTGCTGCACTAGTGACTCCTACTGATGTCTTGGATTTGGAGAAAAAAGCTAAATACAGTAGAAAATATAGCAACATTTTTTTAACCGATCATACACTCACATACATGCTAGTTTTTGACACATTACTATTCTTCCCTCAACAGTTTTTAATCTGAGAAGCATTTATATATCCAATTAGCTTCACTTGTAGCACGCTGCTTTCATCTCCTAAATGCTGATACTGAATGTAAATTAGAGGTTGTTGTTGTTGTTGTTGTCGAAACCAACAGCAACAAGTGCACACTGATAGGCCTGAGAGCTAAACATTTTGTAAATTAGGGGAAAAAATGGCACATGTCGCTGACCAGTGGGGGTCAGACCAGAAGAGCTTAGTCACCATTGCATCGAGGGCTTCCTGACTGTTGGTGCCGACAGAGCTGAGGAGACTCCACTGTGGGAGGCTGCAGGACCTGACGGTGCCTGTGCCTCTCAGCTTTGTGGAGACTGCAGCATGTCTTCAGCATGAG
>JAVQJD010071349.1:0-10758 GCA_036023655.1 Nannoperca australis | reverse complement strand
TGTATATAACAACAGTATATATAATGCAGTATACATGTGTGTATACCTGTATATAACGCAGTATATATAACGCAGTATACATGTGTGTATACCTGTATATAATGCAGTATACATGTGTGTATACCTGTATATAACGCAGTATACATGTGTGTATACCTGTATATAGCAGCTGTCAGCAGAGAAGTCGAGCTGCAGGATGAAAGCAGGGATGTCGCTGCAGTAAACCAGCCGGTTCAGACTCGGTCCTCCGCTCACGTCGTACACGTCCACCGTGTTCTCCACAGAACCGACCGCCACCAGCCGCCGGTCCGGACTGAACCGGATGTCCTGGATGGCGGCGCTGCGGTCTCGTTTCTTCGCCCACATCTTCAGCGTGTTGGCGAGGAGGAGGAGGAACTCGCCGTTCTTCATCCCCACCGCCAGCATCTCTCCATCTGAGCTGTAGCTCACACAGCGGGCTGCGTGGCCAACACACACCTTGTTCAACAGCTTCTGCAGAAACACAGAGACAAAGAATTACTGCATTTTATGTCTTTTTAGGATGATTATGTTACCCAAACATCATCAAACTGCAGTAATACTCATCCAGAGTGCAGTAATACTCAGTCAGAGTGCAGTAATACACAAAGTGCAGGTACTGCAAACTCTTCCAACACGTTGTTGGTCTCACCTCCTTCTGGTTCTGTGGGAGGAGTTCTGGACTCAGGTGCAGGTCCGGTCTTCAGCGTCAGGTCTCTGTCTGGAACTCTGCGTCTGCTGTTTTCTTCATCGTGACCCATCTGCAGTGAAGGGACCCAGTCTGGATCTGAGTCCAGCATTTCATACGCTGGTTTACCTGTGAACACACAAGGTGTTTATCAAGAATTACAGCATATGATACACACACACAAACACACACACACACACACACACACACACACACACACACACACACAGAGAGAGAGACAGATTATTTATATCATTCCTGTTTATATTCCTGCCTGTCACTCACTGACGTGGGAGTGTTGCTGTCATCGGTTACAGTGTGAATAAAGTTGAAAAAACTAAACAAATACAAAAAGAAACAATGGGGACCGTTCAGTGCTTTGCATTGTGGGACACAGCAGGTGAGGTAGGAGGATACATCCGGGTATTTCTGGCGTTCTGCAGGTTTAACTTGTGTTAGCATGCTACATGCTACGTGTCACTCCCGGTTGAACGGTGCCGTGAACAACACGGTGTAAATGTAACCTATCTTTTTGCCGGTGGAGAGAGCTCCTGTTGGCTCAGCCCGGTTTCAGCCAGCGGTTCGTGATGAAGCGTTGCGACTCACCGGAGTGAAAGTGTCGGGAGCACACCCTCACGGACGGGGAGATGTGGTTGAGTGTGATGTCGCTGCGGCCGACAGCAGCCACCCAGGCCGCCCTCCTCCTCCACGTCAGCTCGGACATCTGAGCCCCTTCGTTCCTCTTCCAGGACGGGAACCAGTGGAAACTCAGTCCGTTGGGGATTTTCCTCTTGCGGTGGTCGTGAGACCTGCGGCGGCAGTTCTTAACGCAGCAGGTCCTCCCCGCCATTAACATGCACGTTAACGGCTGCACGAGCTGTACAAAACAAACAACCGCCAACAGCTATGGCCGACCTCCCAGAACACACTGCGGCCTGACGGCACGTTTCTTCTTCTTCTTCCGGTTTGTGGAAACCGTTGTTGGTGCATTACCGCCACCTGCTGGACTGGAGTGTGGATCTGGATTTAATTATATCGAACTGATAATAAAAAATATATATAAATATATAAAAAACTCAAAGTTATATTCTTTCTATGAAGTTTGTTTCCCTAAATTTGACGTCACGTGTGCCCAGCGCCAGAGTTCATGATCTCGCGTTCTTACCGCAGCGGCGCGGGTTCGAATCCCCGTCTCCCGCTACTGGCGCAGCCAAAAATAAAGTAAAATCACCGTTACGTTTTCATGATTTTTCACTCCACGGATAGGTAGTATATCGATTACAACACTGCATGGATGATGAAAAGTCTTTAAAGATTTTCTACACAATTTCCAGATTTCCTGTTAAACCAAAGGATTATGACTCTGTGTCTCTAAAGGTGTCTTATTACTAATTACGGCGGTATATTAACTAACTGCGTTACTAACATAGCCCAACATCTACGAAAATGAAACCAAATACTACATTATTATATATACATTATTATACATTTATTTAGTGTAAAGCTAAATAACACTGTAATGTTTCATTTTAAAAACAATCAATGTCCTGCTGTGAGAAAGAAAACAGTCTTAGCAGAGGATGGTTTCGATCCATCGACCTCTGGGTTATGGGCCCAGCACGCTTCCGCTGCGCCACTCTGCTACTCGGCTCAAAGTTAGATAAATATTGAATATTGAATAAATAACTATATATGATATGATATAATATATTTTTATTATATCATATTCAGGCCGTTCATAACAAATAAAAAACAAAGTCGACAGATGACACGCTGCTTTTCACAATTTATTAACAAAATGATAAAATAAATAAATACAAATTGATCAAATGCTCCTAATATCAACTCCTCCCCATGTTCCCTACAGTATTTCCTAAACACTGCATACAAAGAATTAATCACAGAAGAGGCTCAATACAGAGGTAAGAATCCCACCAGACCAGTCACAATGTCAGGCCAACAGAAGACACATCTGGAACAGAAGTCAAAAAAATAAACACATTCCTTTCCAAAATCATTATGAAAAAATACAAACAATTATACAAATATTCAGATTGTGTAATTACCAATTTACACATTATTCAGCACACCAGGTGAACTTTTTCTTTATTCATATCGCTACAATGCATCTCACCAAATGGAAGATAAAAAAGACTTCTTTTATTTTTTATGTTATTTTTTTGCACTCAACACACCCCCAATGGAATCAGCTGTGGATGAGGTAAGAAGCTTCGGGTGTACAGTTGGGTCCGGACAGGATGGATGGTGAGCGGTAACAACGGGTTGATGTCATGTATCGACAGAATACTAGAAGGCCACAATCATGACTTGATCGCTTTAAAAGTAAAATCTGAAAAGACTCCGGTCGGACTGAACTACTGTACCACAGAGGGGACTGGACGTGGACATTTTGAATGCATATAAGACTTCTTCAAATACAAACTGAACAGCTCTCAGCTGCCGACAAATGGTCCTTTCCATGAAGGTGAACGCAGAAACGTCCACATGATATGCACCAACGACAAAGAAGGCTTCCCAACAGAAACGCACGTGTTCTTTGGATAATTTCACTTTTAGAGCTTGACTAAAAAGAAAGAGGACTTTTCTCTAGAGGAGGACAATGACACAATTTAGACATTAAGACTTGATCGAGCCCCCCCCCTCAGCCCTGCTGGGATCCCAACATTCAGCATGGTGCATTTGCCAAATTAAAATCTAAACTAAGGAGCCGAGACCTCGGCCCTGTCGCTGAACCACGATGACGTGGAAGGTACCAAACTGTCCGACACCTGCACACGTTTGGCATCAGGACGCCACGACGCTCAACGGAAAAAGGTGACTTGAGTTTCACATAACTTAAAAAACTAAAGCAAATGCGTATTAAAAAGGTTTGACAAATCTTGTATAAAAATTTGCATAAGAAGGCATGCGTTCCACCAGACTGAGTGGACAGACGTTGCTAATTGGGTCTAAGTCTGTCCATCAGGGTGCAGGTTAGTTTGTTCCAAATGCACTCCGGCTCCGGATCACATGACCTGATTCAGCAAACTCATCCCTCCCAAACACAAGAAGAACCACAGCACAGAGGGAACGACCAACGAGTCACAGGAGAACAAAGGAGCTCCGAGTCCCGACCCGGGACCCGTCAGGACCAGATCAGGATCCCACGTTTACACTCTGATAATAATACTGGTCAAACCAAAAGTGCATCACGAAACAACTGGCTGTCACGCGTCATCCAGCACACTACTCTCAGCGTCTGCACCCATTCTTTTATCCCAATGTAAAAGTTAATCACGTAAAAAGGAAAATAAAACACATTTAAGGCAACTGCTATAATAAACAACAACAAAACACTATCTGGTCAATCTAAACGGCGTAATATGAAATGCAGATTCAACTCGCACGGACTGCTGGCAGCCTGAGGTGCAGGGACCGGGTTTGTGCTCGGCAGGGTGGGACAGACCGGAGGAGGGCGGGTCGGGTGGTTAGTAAGGTTCTACAAGTCACAGTGCAAGTCAAGAGACAAATATTATCTGCTGTTTGAAGAAAGGCACTCGAGGTACCTACTGTACAAAGGGAAAGCTCCAGTTGGTCTGGAACTCAAGCTCGTTCAAAGAAAAGAGTGATAACTCTGCTCTAATGAGTGAACACGTAAAGAACATCCACGAGAAAGCCGACAGAACCAAACACGTCGTAAGGAGCTGGGGACATATTAGATTATCTCTGCATCCCTGGCCAGACTTTTCCTTCTTTAGACACAGATTACATTTATCAGACAACACTGTGGCCGAACGTGGAAATGTTGCAGAGGGTTTCTCCTCTTACTTGTTCTGGGATCTTCTGAATGAAGGCAGTTTGTACAGCTGATGTCAAAGAAACAGGTTTAGTGTCAGATATGCTGATTCAGTTACACGAGTCCGGATGATATGAAAAAGACACCTGTAACATCGTTTTTAGAGTCGCCCGACAACGTATTCACCCCAGGAGCATCGGACTACAGCCATGCTAGCAGCTCAGCTAAATGCTAACATATAGCAGGTGTCTTGTTCACAATGCTCACTGTCTTAGCTTAGCGTGTTAGCATGCTAACATTAGCTAGTTAGCAGTGAACACAGAAAGCAGCCAAGGCTGATGGGAGCGTCTGTAGTTCTGTCGGACACATGAACATGTCGACCTGATGGTGGCGCTACATGAACAGTCAGAGGACCATTCAACATCAGGAGGATTCATCCTCTGGGAACCTCGGATATCCATCCACAGCATGCTAGCATGGCTAAAACTCCCCCGTCGACAAAACACATCACAGAGTAAAAGCATTTGGAGACAACGTGAGCTGCAGAGCCGCCGTCGGCTCCTCGAGGGTGAACAGGTTGTTGGACGACTAAACATTTACGCAAAAACGCTCCAACGTTGCAAAAAGAAAGAAAGAAACACAAGTTCCAGCACGAGCAGAGGCGGCGTTACTGAACAGACCAGACTTGGTTAATGCCCCGTACACAACAAGAAGCCAGAAGTCATGATCAGTTCACCAGACAGAGACAGACCCGGACCGACAGCCACCAAGCCAACAAACAACAGCATCACATTTCAGCCCAGACATGCTCCACAAACAGATGCACTAGTCTAACTGTGAGGGGATGAAGTCCAGCAATTCCTCCGGAAAACATGAACTAGACTCGAGTCTTAATGTCAGACAGAGGTTTGGATTTCCTCCTAGAAAAATATTGGCAATGTGGGGATAAGTCACATCACAACAAAGAGATGCATACTCTGTTTAATTCCATATTAACATACAAAAAGCTCTTCAGCACTTCTTTGTAATGCAGCAAGCTTGTGCTTTAATCTCAGGATTTGTGGAATCGTCCTTTGAGATCCATCTGAAGGAGCAGGTTCACAACAAATCCCTCCTTTCAAGGAAAAAAGTTCCTCTCGTGTTATTGTTTAATAAGCTCTCCTGTCTCAATCTGGGGACGTCCAATTTCTGAAATGGTAGCATCTATATCTTACAACGCCAATGATTTGATCTTCCAATGCAGTAAGTGGACTTGTCCCTGCTGAATTTGGATACATCATCATTTTGGCAGTTCAGGATTGAACAGAAATGAACATAATGCAAAGATCCCCACTTCACAAAGAGGATTCCTTTGTGTTGATAATGCCAGTCCAGCAGGTTCAGGAACAGAAAGCACTTATTCTGAAGACTAGGAAGACCTGAATATCTTTTCCTATAAAAAGAAACACAGCCCAGATATAGTTTGTGTGTGTTGACATTGCAATATTGCAATTTCACATTTAGTGCTCACAGTTGACTCACGAATGAAAAACTCAATCACTACATTTAACCGACACCACTGAAAACATCTGTGAGGCTACTGCGCCTGCTCCACCTCGTCCTCCAGACCTGCTGAACCGTTCTGCCTGAGCTCGGGGGTTCAGGTGGGGGAAGACCTGGGGGGGTCAACTGGGATGTGGAGGGAGTCTGGGTGGTTCTAGGAGGCGGTGGGGAGGGTACCGGCCGTGGTTTCTGTTGACGGTTTCATCTGATTTACAACGGTTTAAAGGCATCAGCACGCTTCAAACTAACCGATCGTTGTCCTGACGATAACGAGCTGTCTGGTCATTTCTCCAACACTCTGTCAAACTTTGCACAAACCAGTTTGTTTGGGTTTAAGGGGGAGGTTCATTGGATCGCTGGTGGACTGGGAAGGTACAAGGTTCCTGCTATGGGTCGACAGGAGAGGTTGTGTTTTTCTGATGACTGAAGACAAAGTTGTAGGTTGATGAAGAAGTTAAGGATTCCAGTCTAAAGGTGTCAGTGAGCGACTGTGAGACAGGTCTGGTTTCTCCTGCGACACGTACAACCAACTAGTTTGTTTGAAGCGTTCTGAACCTTTTTGGGTTTAAGGTCACAGCGTTGGTGTGACCGGGGAAGGGAAGGTATGTCGTATGTTAACGGGGTTAGTTGACCGGGAAACGTAAGGATCATTGGTTAAGGGTTGTTTGAAGGAGATCAGGGTCGTGGGGTTGCAGAAGGAAAAGGTTGTTCACATTGCGTTGGTTGGGACGAGGGGATCAACAGGCTGTCTTCAGTACACATACTCTATCACAACACTGCTTTTCAGTCCGGTGACCCCCGACAGATGTTTGGTTCCATGTTCTGGGTTTTCTCCGTCCCCACGTGAACCTCCCCACCCCACACGAGAACACAGGGGCCACTATAACAGGCACACACTGGTGTGATGATGAATTAAATCTCCCTTTGAGCATTCCCACCACTGACGTCTATCACTAATTGGCATGATGACACTGGTGCGCAGGCCTTCCAGCCCACGTCCTCCCAGAGCCATGAAACTTGGGCTGTATATCTACCATTGACACAGTCTGACAATACAATGCAAACAAACAACATTTATACAGATTGGCAACTTCAGGGCACCGTACGGTGCAAGCAAAAGTCTTTTTTTTATATATATGTTTGAATTCCCACAACTCAAGAGACATAGCATTACTGTTTATTGTCCAAACTGTTGACAAGAGCTGGCAAAGAATGCTGGGAGGGTTCTGAGGTTTTGCTGTTGTTGGTGTTGCTGCCGTCACTGTCAGTGATCTCCTCCTGTTTCTTCTCCACCGCTGTCTCTGGAGGGTTGACGGCAGCCATCTTGTTCTCAGAGTTGGTGGTGGCGTTGGCGGTGCAGCCTCCGGGGGGGCCGTGGTCGGGACAGGCCGGCTCGGCCGTCCCATTGGTGGTGGCAACCGCCGCAACCACTGAGGGAGAGGGAATGTCAACCACCGGAGCTGCCTCAGTGTCAGCCGCGACCTCCACCTGGAGATCAGTCTCTGCGTCAACCCCTCCCCCTGCCCCTCCACCTGCCTCCCCCCCCGCCCCTGCCCCTACACCGGGCCCCGCCTCCCCCCCCGCCCCTGCACCGGGCCCCGCCCCTGCACCGGGGCTGCCAGCTGCTGTTAGGCCTGCGCTGTCTTCCAGGACAGTCTGGCTGTCGCCTCCTCCTGCGGCTCCGTGCTCCTCTGGTTTGTCGTTTCCATCGGCGTTGCTGCCGGCGGAGGAGCTCTCGGCCTCCACCTTCTCCACAGAGTTGGCTTCGGGAGCAGCTTCAGAGCCGTCTGCACCTTCAGCACCGTCCGGGACTCTGGCACTGACGTCCTTTCCCTCTGTCTCTGCCAGAGCTTGGTTGAAATTGAAGGCTTGGATGAGGCGAATCAGGTGCTTGACCTTTTCCAGGGACAGCTGCATGTCCTTCTGACGAGCCAGGATGCTGTTTTTGGTCTCCATGCATTTCTGATGGAAGAAGAACCAGCGGTTAGATCTGACTCAAGACACCACATGTGATTTAGTTCCTATTCTTCAGTCTTTATCACTACCAGCAGTGTGTCCTATCAGTTCACCCCAGGTTAAGTGTGAGACACCTGGCTCTTTATTTTGGGATGTTTGAAATTGTTGGTGTTTGATAACTTTTCATCGAATCTGAACACGAACACATTGAATTGAGATAAATGATTAAATACAGTTACATTACATATAATTACATTTTGTGGACCAATCCAAAGCTTTTAGTATCAGTTATTAAACGTGAGACTTGTTCGCCTCTGAACTGAATCTGTGCTTCTCACCGTGATGGAGTTGCTGAGCTGTTTGACTCTTTGTTCCAGCTGCTCGCGCTCCAGTTTCAGTTCAGAACTCCATTTCATCAGCTTCTGTTTCTCCTCTTCTTTAGCTGCAGCAGAGAACAAGAAGACGTTAATCTCCCTGTTCAACTGTCCACATTTGTCCCAGCAGGCGTTGGAGAGACTTCAATCTAAAGTCACCTTCTTTGTACGCGATGTAGGAATGAACAATAGCGAGTGTCCCCGGCCAGGGAATGGCTTCTTCTTTCTTCAGGATCTGGAGAGAGAAGCTGGGAGTTGTCACAGAGGCTGAGACTTTGAAAAGACTTGAGGAAGACAGACTGAGCCGCCACCCTGTGGTGAGGCCGGAGAGGGACAAGCAATGGAGTGGATGGAGTGAGATGCCAATCTTTACTAACACAACAAATGGGACAGAAGCACAAAAAAACAATACTGCATCATGTGTCTGCTTACAAAGGGTTGAACAGTCCTAAAGTGGCAGAAGGCCAGTTTTACAGTCAAGCACAGCTACTGGCCCCGGTCGGCCCTCTCTGGACTGCGGTACCCCCTTACCCCTGACTCAGGATCACGGCTGCTGCGGTTACCTGATCTTGACATTTTGGACAGATCCACATGCCTTTAGGAATGGTTTTCAGGGGTGGATCCAGGCAGTCCAGGTGATAAACACGAGAACACGTGTCGCACATGAGCAACTGGCCACTGCGTCTGCACACAGTGCAGAAATCCTCATGGATGTCTCCCTGTGAGGAAGAATTGGACCAATCAGTTTCCCCGCCCAACTGAGCCCCACCAACCATCTGTGGAGAGCCGAGGCAGGGGGAGGCACCATGATCTGGTCGGGTTTAGTTTACAGGTGGCCTGGTTTCAATGTCTAATGGACATGGTGTGTTAATACTCGGAGCCCACAGGAACTCGACATCTGGAGTTAGAATGTGTTCGGAGTTAATCATGGATGCTCTGGACACTGTTCACTTTGTAAGGCTGAAAGTAAAAATCAACTGATGACTGATGATTATCACATGGAGACAACAAACTAATGGACATGTTTGTGGAGGTCTTGGGGTGCAAATGATTGACAGAGCTACTGGGCCAATAGGACTGTGTGTGACGGGGTTTCCGACCCTGTGAACTGTCCGTCTCCCCCATCGTTACTTACATCCCCAGAGCTGGGGCTGGGCAGGGGGAGGGGATGGACGGGGCTGGAGGGGGAGGTCGGGGTGAGGCTGCCCAGCTCCGGGACGCTGCTGTATTTGGGTGGGCGACCTGGGTGAAATGAGACAGACAACAAAGACGGAAAACAAAGAAAAAAAGAAAGATGGAGAGGGGGGAGAAAACAAAAACAAACAGTCTGTATGACATACCTTGGAAAGGGAGTCTTCGTTGGCTAGCATGAGACGGGGGGGGTTAGGGAGGAAGAGGAGGAAGAGGAGGAGTCAGAAGCACAGACAGCAGTGTTAATGCAGGAGACGAGCACGAGTACAACCTGCTGTCAGACGTCAACACAGGCTGTCAGCAGGGCGGGGCTTTACAAACGCTGAGGTCAAGTCCCCACAATGCACCCCCCCACTTTAACTACGTGTTTTATCTGTATTTTATTTATTAAGTTGACATCCAGCTATCTGATTTTAAAATGACATCTGAGCAGCAGATTTCTGGGTCCTACATTTCCCACAATGCACCTGTCTTTCATTAGAGCCTCCCTGCAGGTAAACAGCCCCGTCTCTAAAACTCCTGCAGAGGCTGCGTAACAAACAAGTGGAGTTGCGAACTCTGACGCTCGTTTACTAATTATTAGATCAGATATTTGCACAGTTTGAGTCTCTGCTTTCATGTGTCAACCTGTTCATTTAACTCTTAAAGTCTCTCCTGCATGTTTCTAAGCCCCCGGCACGCGGCCGGCAGGCGGCCCTGCGATCACGTCTACCTTCACCTTCAGTCAGGTGGAGCTGGTGTTGAGTTCAGGTGTCATTAAGCAGGTGGAGCTTGTGTTGAGTTCAGGTGTCATTAAGCAGGTGGAGCTGGTGTTGAGTTCAGGTGTCATTAAGCAGGTGGAGCTGGTGTTGAGTTCAGGTGTCATTAAGCAGGTGGTGACCTGGTGAGTGGAAGCTTCGTCGTGTTTGCATGAGCAGTTTCACCTGAACTCACGTCAAATACTTTAACCTCTGTTCAGGAGGGAACCTGTGAGCACGCGGCCCGTCAGCTGCTCTGAACTACACTTCCCAGGAGGACTTTCAACGGATCATTCAACCGGACTTCATAAACAACCAGCTGATTCACTGTTCCAGCTCCGGCTGCTGCTAACCCTCGTCTTATCCATATAACTGTACTGATAACTGTATTGATAACTGTATTGATAACTGTATAACTGTATTGATAACTGTATAACTGTATTGGTAACTGTATAA
>JAVQJD010071347.1:0-15345 GCA_036023655.1 Nannoperca australis | reverse complement strand
CCCCCCCCCGGGGGGGGGGGCGGGGGGGGGGGGCATTAAACTGAGTGAGATAATAATATTACCAGCCATTACTCCAGGAAGCTAACTCCATCCTGCTGCGATTCAGCGCGATAGCACGACACTGACCTCAGCTCAACTCAGCTGGAAAGGTCACCGCTGGTAGATCTAATTTGTGACTTGAGATTTGGTCGATTTTTCATTTATTTATTTTTTTCATCTTGGAGCTTCCGTCCCAATTTAGCGGTCACTTTCCATTCCGTCACTCGCACGTTTCAGGCGGTGAGCGAAAGGGCGAGACGGGGGATTTTAAAGCACGTCTCCCAGCATGCCCGGTGGGGCTCGGGGATCCCTTGGAAGGAGCGGGAGGAAGTTAGGGAGGGAAAGAACATCTGCTTGCCTTTGCTGCCTCTGAGACTCTAAACTGGATATGTGACGATGGAAAGGATGGATGAAAGGACAGATGGGTGGTGATTAGATAGATGCTGAATTGAAGTTTCATCCTAAACTCAGGTTTAGTGAGAACAAACTGCTTTGTGTGCACAAGATTTTAATATGGTCAGTTACTTCAATTTTATTACTAAGGCACTTTTCATGCTAGAAAAAACTGTTAGCTAAGCTTAGTCTTAGAGAGAGTAGACTCTACATGTAACTATGAGAATATCAACTAAAACCAGATACAACTATGTCACTGTATCTGCTTTAGTCCTGTTGAATCCCTGTTTTATAGCCAAAACTTTATTTCAAGTGGTCTTTATCCGCCTTCAGCTTCAAATACTGCAAGTACAGCTGTGGCTTTTAAAGTTTGTTCTCACAAATGCACGCTTTAGAAGCTGTTGCGCTGCGTAGATTTAATAGTTCTCTCGTCTTTTTCAAAAATCGGAGCGGCTCAAGGCAGAGGTAAAATTGTTGATTTTGAAGTGCGCCCACACTCCAATAATGCTCCACACAATCAAAGAAAATGGCCTGAAATGGTGTTTTTCTGTTTTCAAGAGCAGTAAAGCTGAAAGGTCTTGTGGTCCATCGCTTTAGTTTTTTTTTGGTCTCTCCGTGTCTAATGATATAATCATATTTTTTTGCCATTCACGTGCCGCAGTTTCTCCTCTTAATCGTGCCTTGTGATTAAAGTGTTTGTGATAATCTGCTCACTGCTGGTTCCTGCAGAACACCTGCTCTCAGTTCGTTGTACCAAACAGCGTTTCCCTTCATGCCTTTGAGCCCGCGTTGCTGCCAATAGCGCCTTCATTTTATTTTGCAGAACTGCAGGAAAAGAGGGAGTTTAAAATCTCCTGTTATCTTTAAAAAAAAAAATTATGCTAAATGTAAAAATGAAGTGTCTCTCCCGGCAGAATTTGTTGTGTTGCTGCCACACAGCGATGACTTAAGACAACTCGGAGGACACTTGAGAGCAGCGATGGTCACCTCTGTTTTTTTACAGTTTCCCTCAAATACCACAACAGAGAGAGGCTCCTGCTGGGAATTTCACAAGCCCACTTAACCGTCTTGATAAAGCGTCAGGTTGACAGGATAGCGTGGTGGGAGTGTTGATGCTTAGGAGTGCTGACTCATTATTTAATGGGTTAGACAATCCTGTTCTGGAGCTGATAATATGCGGTGTACAAACAAGTGCAGTCATTTAGCTGCAGAATATGCAGAGTCTGCTTCATTATGATCACTTGGTGTTGGCGCTGCCGCAACAGTGTGAAATGTGAGCGTGAAACAAAAGAGTAGCTCTAAGGCCCGTGTGTGAGTGTACAAAGCTGAGCACAGAGCATGCAGAGCAAAAGGCTCATGGGAAATAACTCACGGCATCTTACTAGCAACACAGCGCTACGTCGCCACGGCAACAGCAACACCAAATTGCGCACAATGACAAGAATCGCTGTCGTCGTTCAACTGACTCCAAAAATGAATGACAGGCAGGTCAGTCCAATATGTATTACCATAGGAACAGCAGTGGCATGTTACTATGGTAACAGGATGCCATGCCTCTATGACAATATCTAGGGCTCATTAGTTTGGGTTTGCCCCCCCCCCCCCAAAAGAAAAGTTTACAGGAGTGAAAATGAGATTTAAACAGAGCAATGTCACAACTCAGTACTTTAACCAATTCCTCTTAGCTTTTTATCTTTTTAAGACAGGGAAGATGGAACCGTGCTGGCAACAACATCTTGCCTTTATATCATTCAGGCAGTGGTGCTTCTTACATAAATCCCAAGTCACCAACATGCATCAGCGATGGGTTGTAAAACGTATTTGACGTCTTCTTACGCTGAATATTAACTCTAATACATTTTCTCCACTTTACTAGATAGAGAAATATGCTGCATGAATGAAATGAAAATCAAAAAAAGTGCTGATCTGATTATTATAGTTTTTTTTTTTTGTCTTTCCTCTTTTGCACTGCTCTCCAAGGGGTGACAATCATTGTTACAGACTGGTCTCGTATGAGAAAGATCTCCTGAACAATGCAATAAAATTTTCATTCACAGCGTTTCTTCTTCATTAAACTGATTTTATTTATTATCATCAGTTTACTGCAGTTTCTCAGCCTTTCCATTAATCTGTGGCAATTCATCTAAGACCTGTCGGAAGTGTTACTGGGTCAGACGTAGAGAGATTGCTGTTTCAGTAAAAGTGACTTCGGCTCTTATTCAGCCACGAGTCTGACTTGTAAATTGCCGGCACATTTACATAAAGAGGTGCACGTCTGAAAGGGGCTTTAGTGACATCATTAAAGGACTCAAACCGTGAAGACCCACTGAATGTCTGTTCGAAAGTTAACATTTTATTACTTTGTGCAGCAGAAGAGGGCAACAATTTGCCGGTACGCTAACGGGGTGGGACATGAAATGTAGTCTTTACATGCCGTGGATAAATAAAGGAGAGTTTCTGGGGACCTTTTGTACGACCCCTGCCTCCAAGATTACAGGTAGCTACAAACATGCTGACATGTTCTCTTCCAGTGCGTCTTCACTGTAAGTAAGTAGGTCATTTTCTTTCCATTTTCCTCTTTACTTCCTGTTACCAGACGATTTCCGGAGACGCAAGATGAACTCACTTAGTGTAAACCACAGTGATGAGCCTTTTCTTAAGGAAACACAACCGTATGGCTGCACGGCGACATCAAATCTGGACATTTGGTTCACGCTAATCTTGCTCTTTGAATAAATTCAGGATTTTTCCCAGACAAAGTTGCTAAAAAACCAAAACCAATGAGCCATAATAGTGTCACACGGCAGCCTTAACAAAAGACGGCGACTGCATCGACACGCGTGTGCGTTTGTGTGTCTAACCTGCTGGGAAAAGCGCTGCTGTGTCTGGATCTGGTAGTGCTCCTCCGCCGTCGCCCGGGCGGCGCCGGCCACGGCCGCCCGCGGCAGCGTCTCCACCTCCTGGATGGCTTCCATGGAAACGCCTTGGGGGAGCACCTGGAAGAGCGACGTCACGTACATGATGACGCTCTTCTTGTCGGGGTGAGGCACCGCCACATCTGAAGAGCAGAAAGTGCGAGAAACGATGTTGATTTTCAAAATTTACGGATAAACCCCTTGAGAGGAACTTTTAAAGGGAGGCCCTAAACTACATTCATATAACAAACAATTAAAGAGGAAGAAAACTGCAACAAAACTGCAACAAAACAACAAAGAATTATAAAATATTTGTAAAAAGTCATTTTCTTAAGCAAACAGCCCCAAAACTCTTTATATATTTGCTGGATATGTTTGTCTTCTATGATACTAAACTGAATATTTCTGTTTTGGATGTTGACTGGGGCTTTAAAAAACATTTTAAAAACACTTTTTACATTTACTGAGCTACAAGTGGATTAATAAGAAAATATGGCACAATAATCTCTCATGAAAGCCACCGTTAGTTGCAGCCTTAGAGAACAAATAAAAGATCTCAGTTGAGGAGGTTATTTCACTGAGATGAAGCTTAAAAATAAGTATTTGATGGCCACCTATAAAGGCACCCACGAAGCTGCAGGGAGCAGCAGTAGAAGAGTCTTTCAGTCTTTCAACTGCAAAAACAGATTTGAGTAATTCTTCTCATGAGTGACTGGAGGCCGGTGTTTATGCTGCTTTTTATTTCCCATGGCATCAGGATCTGTATCCGACAGCTAAATTAAGTCCGGGGCAAACTTTTCCGAATGGGCGGCGGAGGGATACAAACGGAGCGGTGATTCCAGGAAGCGCCCGCGGCCCCGGGTCGGTCAGCCCGGGGCAAAACTAATAGAGACGGATCACAGCGGGGCTCAGACACTGCAGATAAACGAACGCCACGAGAGAGTCCGACGCAGACAGAGAGGAGAGAAGGAAGAAGGAAGAGGGCGAGGTGAGGGAGAGGAGTCTGAGAGCAGGAGGGGAGGAAAGAAAGGCAGAGAGAGAGAGAGAGAAAGAGAGAGAGAAAGGGATGGAGTGCTAATGAACTGAACGGTTGTGGGTATGTCAACAGAGCGCTGCGTGGAGTGTGGTTAGCTCATCGCCGTAAGACTAATGAGGAAAGGAAACAAAAGACAAAGAGAGAGAAGTTGCCAGACACAAAGTAAAAGAAACGAGTGTGTGTGTCTGTGTGAGAGAGAGAGAGAGAGAAAGAAAGATTTTTGGCTGTGGAATACTGATTTATCAGCATCACAGGGAAATCGGAGGATGTTTTTGTTTGTCTGTAGAAGACAAACAGCTCCATAAATAATGCCACCATCTGCAAGTGTGTGTGTGTGTGTAGGTGTCTGAGTGTGTACACATCCCTCACTTGTTTAGTCCACTCTGCTTTTCCATCCCATGATCTCCATTTTAATCATTTCACCGGGGCTACAAGTGTGTGCATACTTATGAGGCTCTGCGAGTGTCTCAGTGTGTGTGTGTGTGTGTGTGTGTGTGTGTGTGTTTGAGTGTAGTGTGCGTTAACCCTTTCAACTCTGCAGTAGAAATGGTCCACCCGGTGCCTACGTTGACATTTGAGCTTATTGTGAAGTCATTTCTTGGAGTGTCTTCAAATGCTTCATATTTTTAAAATCAGTACAGCCCGAGCTAAAAGGTTTTATAAGTCAATAAAACATTAGAATTCATAAAAGTATTGAAATTATGTCATGAATTCTAAAATAATACAAAAAATCTGACGTTTGTTCATCAGATTTGACTAAATAAACACACAAGACATATGTAGAAACGTGAACAAAATATTTCTTAACACTTATTCAAACTATGTGCATTTTTGTACATGTACATGTTTTTCATCTGCAATAGAAACATTTCCCAGTGCCAACATTTGTATCTTTGCTTATTGTCATTTATTTATACATAATTTCCTGCCTTAAAATGCACCATATCCCTTAAATCAGTACAATCCTAATCTACAAGGCCATTCAGTTAAGTTGTCATTATTGAAACAGTGTTTTAAATGATGTTGACACCAGAATCACCATTGTTGTTTTCATACTGTACACCGCTACATTTTGGCCAAATCAGTACGTACTGATAGTTTAGTAGGCGGTTTCGAAAAAGCTCGATACTCTGGACTCAAAATTGAATGTGCGAGCGGCTTTGATCATTTCAAGCGGGAGAATCCTCGTCGCTGGCTCAAATATGGTTACACAACTCCTCTCGTTTGTGTCCTCAAATCGTCTGTTAGGCTCCCGATTCTGTCCTTCCTGCACACATCACAAATCTGATTCCGCTCTTACAAAACCCTGCGTGCTCTCAAATATTGACTCTCACACTGAGTAGTGCTCAGATTTGTTATATATAACACACTCTGTTGTATTGATGCGTGTGTTTGGACTTCTTTCTTGCATGTTGCTTCACAGACATCTGTATGCCTCTGCTTGTGCGTCCCTCCCCTGCAGTGATTACATCCCTCTGTAAACACACGCTGTGGAAACACATTAAAATAGCTTCTCAAATTATTCCCCAGAAAATATTTGGTTTTGACAGTGATATTTAACTTGACTGAGAAATTCTATTCTTGTGCAAAACAACAAACTGTACGATTCCATTCATGACTCCTCCAAGTTGTTGCGACCCACGTCAGGTCAGATAAAACTTTAGAACAGAAACACGTCTAACAAATATTCCACGGTTTTGCCAACGCGTTCAAGGACTACGTGAAATGCATGGCTTTCGAGAGATAACGCGGCAGCTGGGTGTCATCTATGATTCAGGGAGCGAAAGAAGCGAACAAAGAGCTCGGGGGCAAAGAGGAACAAAGAGGAAGGCGAGAAAGAGGAGTGCAGAAACAAATACGAAGGCGAAGCTGCTGAGAGAAATACGCAGAGACACGGAGGAGGAACAGAAAAGAAAAGAGAAAAGGAGTTCTGCTGGAATGAAGACAGTGATTATGTAATACAGATTACCCTACAGTGGAGAAATCCCAACATGGAGGTTATTACATTACAACCTCGTAATCGCAGTGAGGGACAGGGCGGAGGAGTGTGTGTGTGAGAGTGTCTGTCTGTGTGTGTGTGTGTGTGTGTGTGTGAGAGAGTGTGTGTGAGTGAGTATGTCCTCTTTATGCCTGAGCTGCCTAATATCACAAATCACACATTTGCCTCAAGGGACTTTACAGTCTCTACTGTATACAACACTGTCTATTTGTAGAGCCCCACTACATATAAGGTAACCCCCCCCCCCCCCCCCCCCAAAAAAAAACCTCAAGAAGAGCAACAGAAGAGGGACGCTTCTTCCATATATTGAGTTTCTGTTACTCACTTGCAATTTAAAACGTGGCTTCGTTTCAGAACCAAGAGGCGGGGACCACATCACAGCTGTTTTAGCCTCCTCACGTCGGCTCCCAGCAGGTTTTAGAATTGGTTTGTAAGATCTTATTGATTACTGTTACTGTTCCAGAGGCCTGGCCTACGACTAGAGAGGAAGGTGAGGTGTTTGCAGTGGAATGACCCGATCAAGTAAGTGAGGCTGCAGATACGCACTATTTTCCTCTGTGTGTTCTGCGTCTTACTGTACATTCATTACGTAGTCACCGGTTATCTTCTGTGAACCTTTCAAGAGTTAATCCTGGAAGTGCACAGAGAAATACTTGGTGTTTTTGAGCATGTATGGAATCCGAGCATGTTGTTTGGATGCAAATAGGAGGCTTAGTGAGGTGACTGAAAAAAGAGTAGTTCATTTTACTGAACGAGACTTAAAGAACTAAGTCACTAAAATGAACTGATTATCCCATCACTCAGCCACAATGGGCATTAGTTCTTTGTTTGACTTGCCATACTGATGAGTTTTCCTAACTGTGCTAAATAGTTAAACTGTAATTGCAATGTGGTTTTGTCAGGTTACATGTCTGTTAACTTCCCCTAGTCAAAAGTACACTTTCAACATAAATATATTCATCACTACAATACGATTTAAATTTAAAAAGCTTGACAATTTGTTTACTGCTTTGGTGGTAATCCCTCTTCTAAACATTCATGCCAAGAATTGTGATTTAACTGAAAGAAGAAAGAGACAGATACAAAAGAAAAACACACAAGGGAACGTGGCTGAAGTCTATGATTACACCAAAGTGTCCATCGCGGTTTGATGCCTGGCATTTAAACTGCTGTTGACATCGCAGACAATGTGCCGTTTCAAAGAGGTAAACGTCAAACAAGTGTCCAACTTCCCGAATCCTGACAGCTCTTCTTCGCTGAGATACAAGCCACGAAAACGAAAACAAAAAAAGCCCCCCTCACACAAATACAACTTGAAATCCGTTCGCAGCACCAGAAGGCGTTCAACAAGCCCAGGTGGGAGAGTTAAATGCTGTTTTGAGCAGTGATGCGCAGCATAATAATGATACACGCTCACCCCACTTGCTCCCAACTAGTGATTATTTATTGTAAGATCAATGAGAATTCATCTGCCGCGATGTGTCGTTGCAAGGCTTAAGTGAGCCGCGAGGGATTACAACGCACCCTGTCGCGCTGGCTCAAAGCCCGAACATGGCACTCAGAATGGGTGGGGGTGGAGGTGGGGGGGGGGGAGATTAAAGAGGAATACCACTCAATTCCTGATTTCACATACAATCCAGACCACTCCAAAAAGCCTACGCATGTATACGACAAGATTAGGATCAAATGCTGCATCCGTGGAGAGGTATTGAAGACTCTGACTGTCTCCAACTGTTGTATCTGTTTTCCGAAACATATCGATAATCTTTACACCCCTTCTGCTGAATAGTAAATATATTAAATTAAAAAAGAAAACACACTACCATTTATCAGAGACAGCAGCCCACCAAAGACAGTGTTGCAATGAACTTTGACCCAGGTCAGCTTTGCTCACTTTGATCCCTATCTGACTGTTTCCATTAAGAGTCTGTAAACTGGTCTTAGGTCAGCCGCAACCCCCGGCAGTGATGGATGCCACCAGTGTCAAGGTGGTCAATGTCAGGGTGAACATACTTGTTAGGACATTTTTGCCAACCTATCAGTCAGTTTATGCGTCACCGATCCAGCCCTTCCACCAAGGTGACCACAGTTATCACCATAGCAACATGACACATCATGCTCAACAGTGGCGGGCCGTGCATTTCACACCTAGGCCTTCAGTGATGTCCTACTTAGTCCGATTTCAATAAATACACCACGTAACCACGCATTGCATCACCTCAACTGTGTACAGAACTGGCTATTTTCCAGCGCATTTAAAAATCAATAAACTCGCATCAGCAATTAAAACATATCTCCACGACGTAGACATATGCCGTTTTACGGTGGTAAGTGAGTATCCAATCACAGGACGCGTACATGTCACGTTCAACATGAGGCCTTCTAAAAGGCCTACTCTCAACAACTCGTGATCTGATTGGCTATCGCAACTGTCGATCAACTGTATGTACCCGTTCACTTACATTACACAGACGCCAGCATTGTTGATTCTGAAGACCGCAGACAGATTTCATACAGACTGGCAACACAAGCTAGCTGAATTCTGATTGGATAAAAACTCTAACCTAAAAACAACACGAACATGAAGAGAATATGAAGAATATTTTTATACATTTAGGGAAAGTAAATTCAAAATTAAATTAACTTAACAAGCTTAACAAATTATGATCATGATTTATGTTAGGCCAGCAGAGAAGGTCTTGCTGGCCCTGTCGGCCCACCACTGATGCTCAACTGGGCCAATTAAGGTGCATGATTAGAAGGCATTAAATATGCTCGGAGCTGTAGCTCATTTGCACACAGTCAACACATTCTTCTCTGGAATTACCCGTGTGTGTGTGTGTGTGTGTGTGTGTGTGTCAGTGTGTGTGTGTGTGTCCGCATGATTGCAGCTGTGTGCGTATATTACTGATGTTGTGGGGATATAAAGCTGTTTACACAGTCACATCATGGGGACAAAAATCCAAGTCCCAATAATGTAGATCATCAAATTTGGGCTGAAAACTTGGTTTAAGGTTAGGGGAAGCTAGGTTCCGGAAATGAATGCAAATCAACTTTATGTTGATGGAAACACAACTGCGTGTGTGTGTGTGTGTGTGTGTGTTAGTTACCCTCAGGATCCAGCAGTCTCTCTATCCCCAGGTGTTGTTCTGCCTTATTAAAGGCGTGTTCCAGTCTGTCGATTGCAGACGTCTTCTTCTCCACTGAGCTCCAATCAAAAAGCTCAGGCCTGCAGAGGCAAAGGAGAAATCATCCGGGATCATGCACTCGCCGCATCTACATTTTAATTCATCCAAATACAGAGGAATACCCCAAGTATTTAGCAGATCGCGTCCCCGGTCGATCATCTTCTCTGCTGCTCTGTGCAAAGTCTGCTGTGTTATGTTGAGCAAAAGGAGACAAAGAGCGTTCTCCAAAGTAAAAGGGCTGACACTGGAGTAAAACAAGTCTATAGCCTATAGATTATATTTTAATGAAGTACACTGTAATTGACTCACTTCAGCTGATGCAGTCAGGTTTATTTTTGGAACTACTTGAAGTCAGCAACCATGTATTCATCTGCCGTGTGATTTCTAACTACTCTCCAGTCAACCACCACCTCTGCAGCAAATGAAAGTGAACCATAATGATGCAAAACAGCCGCGTTGATTCTGTGTGTCATTCGATTGAAACATTTGCTCAATGAAATCTGCTGTTCTTTCCACTGTCAGCAAACATAACACTGTTGGCACGGAGCACCAGAGGCTGTGGTGTGTGTGTGTGTGTGTGTGTGTATTCCTGTAAGGACACTGCTAACAGATGTTCATGCTAGCTAACCATGATTTAATTCAAAATTACATAAGTCCAGGCCTGAGACACAAACTCTCATGGGTATCCACAGAGGCAGATTAACACTGTTTTACTTCTGCCGAGCCATTCATCCATCTCTCCATCCGGCATTCATTCATTATCCATTTACTGATTCGTTTACTCATTAATTTGTTTAATACGGCTTTTCTATATAATATTACAACTCCACTGCACTGGGTATGTAATCTCACTAGCTGTAAAGTCCACAGAACATTCCAGACAGTCTTTGTTGTTTCTGTACTGGGGTACAGGTATGATTTTGGTATTCTATGCACCTTGCTGTCACATATCTACTATGTGCTGCTTATTGATTTGGTGGCAAAGTGGGTAACTCGCAGTGCAGCGTTTTTGACAGCTGTCAGTCAGGAGCAAACGTCTGGCTTTATTTGCACCCACTGTCGACCCCGTGGACTGACTCATATCCTCACTATCATTCCTTTTCAGGTTGGAGGATCATCAATAATTATTCTACCTACGCGACTTGAGTTTAAGGTGCATCTACATACGAACTGTAGGATGTAGCTGCGGGACCAGTTTCTCAATAGCATTTCATCAAAAATGGGGGTGAGCCAGTGCACTTAAAACTTAAAGTCGTATTTTGTTCCATTGTGGGATTTTTACATTATATATATATATATATATTTATTTTTACTCTCAGGGTTAGGACACTCAAATAAAATGGCGGACAATAAATATAGTGCACTCTATAGTAAAAGATGGCAGTGAGTTTGGCCCCAAACTGGCCGCAAAGACACCAGTCGAACCTGAACCTGACAATTCTACAGTTACATTAGGCGTCATGATCAATGAAAGTTGTCCACATGCACGCTTCCTCTCTCTTGCTCGTCCATATGTGTGCGTTTCATTTTCTTTCACTCTCTCTCTCTCTCTCTCTTTCTCTCTGTCCCTCCCTCCATCCCTGCAAGTCTGCATCGCACGGAACAGAACAACGGTCTAATACACATGATAATAAATGACTGGCTACGATATGAAGCTTCTTCCATGTCCATTCATTGGACTGATTAGCCTTTAATGCAGACTATGTAATTCTTCTTGTAGCAGTGCATCACTAATAGCTAGCTGGCTTGATAGCTGAAACATTCTGCCTCTTTCTATTTCTTTTTCTCTTTTTTCTCACTGATGAGCTCATTTTCCACCTCCAAGTATATCTATTTAACAAAATGTGTGAACAAGACCACAATTTAGGAAGCCAAATTAATCTAATACCGTGTCTCCTTCTGAAGCCCCTTGACATTCCCTTGCCTATCCACTCCTTCTCCTTCTCTTGTTCTCTTCGATTGCTATATTTTCTTTATTTTCTTTCTCTCACTGCTAAAACACACACACACACACACACACACACACACACACACACACACACACACACACTATCCGTTTTACAGTACCTGTGGCTGTGGATGAGGGCATTGAAGGCCAATCCATCATTCCAGCTACTGGAGAAGTTAACCACATTGACCTGAGGACAGAGATAATGGACATTAAAGAGCCAACCTGTGAATGCAGTATGACACCCACTGTTGAAACCCGTCGCCCCAGTGCTAGTTTTAATCTTTTCTATCTCAAATTGAGCTTTTAATACACGGCGTGACAGACTACCATGGCTAAAAAAAAGGTTTTCAAATGTAATACAAAGCTGCATGGAGCTCAGGAAGTACAGAGAAGTCAGCATCTTGAAATATGTAGTCATTTTTGAAACAATGTGCTTTGCTTAAATTTGACATGAATGTAACCAGAAGCAGTCCTTATATCAGTGACTGAATGACTATGAAAGGGTCTTATTTGATGGATACATGCACAATTGTATGCTAAAAGACTGAGGCTAAAGCTACATGTTTATACTCATTACAAACAGGTGAAAAGGCTTTTAGGATGAGCACTAACTTGTGTTAGTGTAATGCTCTCTTTGGCCAGTTTTATTGGAGTTTAACTTCCCCAAATCACATAAAAGGACAAAGCCATTACCATTAGCCTAAACTCAGATATAGTTTGAACGGGGGAGTAGCTAATGAAAACAGTAACCCACAAAATAATGTAGTTAGCTGTTAACTTGGGCAGCACAGTGTACAGTCGTTAGCGCTGTCGCCTCATAGCAAGAGGGTTCTGGATTTGAACCCACTGGCCGGCTGGGGCCTTTCTGTGTGGAGTGTGCTCCTGCTTCCTCCTCCCACAATCTGAAGACATGCAGGGGGGGTTAACTGATGACTCTAAATTGCCCGTAGGCCTGTGAGCTTGAAGGTTTGTCTGCCTTTGTGTGTCGGCCCTGTGATTGACCGGCGAACCTGTCCAGGGCCACCCGCCCAGTGTCAGCTGGGTTGGTCTCTGACCCTCTAAGGATAAGCGGATATAGATAATGGATGGACAGTTAATAACATTATCCTTGGCCATGGAAGAAAACCAAGGTTAGTAGTAAGCTAGTTAGGCAGACACTGTTTAAACCATGTTTTTTGTTTTGGAAAGGTACCCCCCGTACTCTTTACATACCACTCTTAGTTTGTCATTTTCTTAATCTTACGCGCACGTAAATAAAGTCATTTTGATCCTGATTAGAAACCACCTCCTTCGAGTTGCACACCTAAGAAAATCTAAGGTGGTTTGGATGAAAGAAACATGGCATATGCTGTGTTGTGAATGCTCTCAGCAGTTTAGCTTAGAGGCTTCAATACAGTAACAATACAAAGGCAAAAGAAACAATGAAATAGAGAGAAACTAGATGGCACTCAGACTGTACAAATCTCTACAAATACTGAACAACAAATACAAAGACATCATCCCTACCGCTGGAATTCTAAGTTAATTGGATTGTTTTTGCACCCTGAAAACATATTTTTAGGATTTTGGCTCAAGTCTCTCTGTCTTTTATTTCATACTTAGGGCTATAAAATGGAAATCATCTGATGACACTAATCCCAGATCTGGATCACCACGAATATCCAATCCATTATTTCTTGGCCCAAAGCCTATCTGTCCACCAAATGTCATGAAAATCTGTTCATGAGGGGTTTGAGATATCCAGTCAGACAGACAGACACAAACACCAGGTCTTTGGCAGGGGTGAAAACATTCTAGACCACTAAAGATGAACTCTGAGACATCACTTCATGATTCTAGACTTGAAGCTATTGCTTTTAAATGGAGACATATAGTTGCTCTACATTTACATGATCAGTTAATAAGACAGCTATTTCTTATGGTGTCACAGGACTACAGTTTCCTGCTGTAGACGAGAACTAGTGTGGATCAGCAGCAGTAGTTTCACAATGGATCCAGTGCGACTGGCTGTGGATTGAGGATAGTAAGTAAAGGAACACACCTGAGGATACTGGCGCGTGTTCTGACGAACCCAACTCAGCAGTATCTTCTCACTGTTGGTCTGCTGTAGGCCCGCCATCACATCCTTCATCACATCCTTTACCTGCACACAAATACAAAGAATAGCTGGTGTAAAAACTTAATATACATACAGACATACATAGAGTCGATGCAGATCTTTTCTCAAGACGCACACAATATCCTGCTCTGGACAGTCTAAAGCTGTGGCAATGTTCATTACATGTCACAACATGAAGGAACAAATAGTGTAATGTAGTGGGACTTAAAGAACTTAAAAATAAAAACGGTTCATCCTCTGGGAAGCATGAATGAGCTTGACCAGTTACATAGGAATCAGCCCATAAGATTACGACATGTTTTGTCCGGAGGGATGGTTAATAGCAAATTAAAGGGGTGTCCTAGATGGAAAGAGATACCCTCTGGGGAGCATGAATATCCACGGCAAATTTTATGTTTAATGGAAATTCAGCTAGCGATGTTGTGTGTGGAAAGTTGAAAGTTTAACTTTACATTACGTGAGATTTATTTAGCTGATGTTTGTGAAATGTCTCTGCAATTATGGGATTTTAAACAGACATTCGTGTTCCCCATATTATGAATTCCAATAACTTTAGTGATTCTCTAACTTTTTATTTGAATTTTTTTGGTTGTCCAACACTTTGGTTTATGATGAAATGCCTGTAATGCTCATGACTTTCCCATCAGCCTCAGCTGTACTTTTGCACTAGCTAATAGCTATTGGAGCTAATGGTGGCACTAGATGAGTCAAATCATGTGGTTATTAAGGTCATTAGAAATCATTCTCTGGGGGCTACCAATAGAAAAAGCAAATGTAATGATACTCATATCAGTTGTTGTCACAATATCCTGCTCTTGACCAAAGTGTTGATGGTAACACCAATATATGTACAAGCTGTGTACCAAATATACAGCTTGTGCACAAATTTGAGGCTTACAAGTAGAGATTGCCATTCAGAATGTGTTATTCATACAGCACACACAGCCAGTGGGGTTTTATTCAGCTGGAATGGAATAGTTAGGCTGCAAAATAAAAATGCCCCTTTAAATCCAAAATACACCTAGAGGGAACAGACAGGCGCAGTTAGCAGTTGGCTACTGTTAGCAGTAACCATAAAACACAACCACAACTACTCTATTGTTCAAAAACACCTTTTAAAGAACTCCCCTGATGGACAGAGCAACACATATTAAAATCCATGCAAATATGATGCCCGGGCGTTGTAACATTATCATAAAGAGACTTTTTTTTTTTTATCTGCTGCTTTCTAGCATAGTCTTGACGTGGCCTGTCAGTGGATACTTTGCATATTCACATACAGGTACCTCCACATGGCAGCCCACACTCAAGTCAAAGGACACTTGTGTACACACACATCCCTGCACAAGCCTGTGTGGATATGGTTGTATCCTCACAGGCTGGATTTTTTGGCAGCTGTGAGTGACAGTTTTGGAGCAGTTGTTCAGGGCTCAGGGGGAAGAGAGGGAGAGAGACGTTATACTTTCCACTGCCCGGTTGTGCATTCTGCTTCTGCATATCTTACCCTCACCTTTCTACCAGCCACAAATGCACTCACACAAACAAATACACACAAGAAAAAGTTGTGTTTCCCTCCACTCCTTTCTTTGCCCCCCCCCCACTCTGTCCTCCTATTTTTTTATATCACTTTATATCAACTTTTCTCCCCCTGCCTTGCTCACCAGGCTTTCTGCACTCCAACACACACACACACACACACACACAC
>JAVQJD010071345.1:0-17914 GCA_036023655.1 Nannoperca australis | reverse complement strand
CACACACACACACACACACACACACACACACACACACACACACACACACACACACACACACACACACACAAAGCCATGCATGCTTGTGTGCACACACATACACACCCTGACAACCACCCTGTACTTTTCTTCTAGGCCAGACCCCACTGTATGTGTTTGATGGGCCAATACATGTGGTGTGTAATGTGGCTGACAGCCCCCTCCCATGCTGCCCTGCTTTTAAGCCCTCATCCTCCAGTGGCTGCCTGTCCCCTGGAGTAGATTGCATCTTTTATTTATCATTTTCTCTTCCTTGACTTTATTTTCCCCAGCTTAAAAAAAAAAAAGAAATTCTGGGGCAAAAATTGCAATCAGCATAACATGCCCTCCTCCTGCTGTGTACTCGCCTGTCATCCTCCACTCTCTATGAGCATGCAGGATGAGACTGACAGCCCGTGCAGACGAAGACACACCAATGCGCGCGCGCACACACACACACACACACACACACACACACAGATGCATGCACAATCCCCCCTCTGTGTTTATCAAAACCCCACACCTACTCTTTTCTCTCCCTCTCTTTCACACACACACACACAAAGACATGCGTGGCCGGAGAAAATGACCCTGTTACACTCATTGTCACTATTTTCCAGAGCAGACACGTATACACATCTCCTCGCTGACGGCTTACGCTGTTTTACCCTGGTGATGACCGGTTAGCTTCCTAAAGCCCCAAAAGAGTGAGCACATAAATGAGTCTAATGCTGGGGAATCTGGTAAACAGGCCAGAGAGGGAGGGAGAGCTGCCTGCCTGTCTGCCTGCTCCATGGCTACTATTGTGCACTGCACATTCTCTGAGCCCACAAGAGCTGAAGCCATCTCCACACGGATTCTTTGGAGGGATAGTAAGCCAAGAAGTGAGAGAGGGAGAGGGAGCAAGGGAGCGAGATAGAGGGTGTGAGGGAGGGAGGGAGGGAGGAGGAAGAAGATCATGCATAAAATCTTGTTTGCAGAATACATTAAGATTCAGATGAACTGGGGAGGTTAATGGGATTAGAATCCTGAACCGTTTCCAAGGGTGGGGAGTCGGATTGACAGCTGAGTCTATTGCACTGCCGATTGCAGTGAAATATTGTGGTTCTGGCAAAGGCAGACAGCCAGGCAAGGAAGCAGGGAGGCAGGCAGGGGGTTGCTGAACCTACAGCACCTCTGTTTACTCCGAGCTTTACCACAAATAATGCAGCAGATAGGTGGGGGGGGGAAAGAAAAATATGCATCTTTGTCTTTACCAGCTGCATATAGCCTGGGCTTTAACTGAATATTGAGAATGCAGCAGAAAAGCTCCAGTCTGTCTCACAAAAGGTGTTTGGCAAACAAAATAGAAGCACTGTGGCTTTAAATCACCGTCCCTCCCACCCTTTCTAAATATCGTCTATTTAGCCAGCGGTGAAAAGATATAGGCTTTTGTCTGCGTACCGATTGGTGGGGGCATAGAGAGCTGGAAAGACATAAAAATAGGAACAAAGTGCTAAGCTTCCAATTGGGATGGCTCTGGGCAATTCAATGCGCACCGCTCAGTGGGCAAAAACAAGGAGAAGTGGGCTACTATTACGGGCTTCTCTGAAAATAGACCATTCTCACGCAGCTATAGGGTAGACTGGTGTGGAAATACCCTGCATTGTTTATAATACACAAGGCTATGGAAGGCAAACACAAGCCCTTTAAAAGTCTGGCGTGGTTCCAGAGAAAAAGGGCAAACAGTGCGAGATCGATGTTTTGTTTATTTTCGGCTGGTTTTCCTGCATTATTGTAACGTTATAGTCCACTCACCGACTTGCAATACGTTGTCCACCCAGCCACCCTCTAGCAGAGTGACACCCCGTATGAAAGGCAGCTGGGTCTCGTCATTATTGTCCCCGCTAGTTCCACTTTCCTCTCCTCCGGCGTTGAAAGAGGAATACATACAGATCTCCTTCTCGCTCCTCGGGAACGACCAGTATACGATCCTCCGCTGGACGGGCTCCGGGATCCTCTCGAACCGCTCCTCCACCCTCTGGAACGGCCACTTCTCCGCGACTCTGCGCGCCGCGATGTCGAGCAACGACTCGGGGTTGTGCGTTTTTCCATTCCCCGACCCTCCCGGAGCGGACCCTGCGCCGCCACACAGGACTCCTCCAGCCCGCTGCCCCTGCCTGCATGCCGGGTTGTAGCCGGGCCTGCAGCAGAGCCGCTTGGCTGGGGGCTGCTGGACTCGCTCGGCCATGATCGCACCGCTTCCAACCTGAAGCGCAGTTCCTCTCCGATCATATAAACGGGATAAGGAAGAGAAAAGGGCAATCTCGCACCGATTGTTTGCCGTACATGGAGAGATTGCCCTTATTTGGAAAGGTAGGCGGCGCCTGCGAGTTCCGTGAAGTCCTTTGTGTTGTCAAAGTAACCGGGAGGGGCGGGATCCTGGAGCGCTGCCAGCGCACGAGTGGCGCTATAAAAGGAACTGGAGGCGGAATTCCCGAACGTCGGCAAATCCTTTGTGAAGCCGTTCGGGAGCGCGAGGGCGGAGCCCCGGCGGCCGACGTCCTTTGAAGTTCCTTCTTATTTGAGTTTAAAGGAGGGGACTTAATCCAGGGGCGGTCTCGCAGTTTCCCACAGGGGTAAAAGGGGGCAAGAAAACTGACTTTTTTCCTTTGGAGCCTGTGCTACCACCCCGGGCTTCTGGCTTCTTCAATAACAACGTTAAGGTTGTTTTCGGAGCTTTAGTCCAATGGACTCTCAGCTGTCAGAGACAGAAAGGGCGTGGGAGGAGGCACATAAAGATATGGAGCTGGACATGCGTGTCCTCTGTAATAAGTCATTTTGGTCAGCTGTTTGGCTTACCGTGCTGCAGCCCATACGGGCAATTCATACACAAGCTCTCTCTCTCTCTCTCTCTCTCTCTCTCTCTTACTCACTCACTCACACGCAACTTCATTTTAAAGGGGCACTCCACAGATTTCACCACACATGTGGCTCAGTATAATTGTATAGGCTATAGGGGGAGTTCTCAGCCTGTGAAAACACTTGTGGGCATCTTCTGTGTCTCGGGAGGAGCTCCCTATAAATCTGAGAAAAGAACTCTCTGATGATGTCATCGGGATTATCTTGGATTTGGGACATTAACATTCGAAACAGAAACCCCATTTCAGACTGGGGAATTGCTGAAGTAGCCTATACCCACTCGAAGAGCCCTGTGTCATGTTATCTGCTCTGCGCTCACTCCAGAAGTTTAGTCTATCAACTTGCAACAGTAAAGGCGAAATCAAAGGATGTTGGAAATTCCTTAAGGTCTGGCTGGTGGGTTGATCTTGCAACCATTATGACACACACCACTAGTGGAGCTGGTTAACTATAAATTGTGGTGCAGTCATTTTATGGTCCTCCTCCCTGCCTGTTGAAAGTGTTAGTTCCTCTGTCATGAAAAGGGGGCCTACTTCTGTAGGAGTATAGTCATCAGGGGTTTAGGGTGCGGCTGCATTGCCCACCCCCTGGGTTCTCTCGCCTGATGAGACATTAAGCAGAAGCTAATAATTATAAGGACCAGATTGGGGGTATTTTTCCTATTGTCTGGAAAACTTGGCCAAAACTATGCTGGTAAACCAGAATGTGTGTTTACAATGTGTCTGCATGTGTTCCCAGCTGCCCCTCTCCTTCCTCTGTGAGTAGATCTAAAAGCCTGGCCTTTGAACTGCTCTGAAAGTGATCCATGCCGTATGGACAGAGCAGATGTGGCCTAACCTGATTTGGTTTCAATACTTCCCCACAGGAAGTTCACAAAGCCAGCAGGTCCTCCTTTGTTATGTTAGTCATTTTTCTCAGAGGGCCAGTGGAGTTTTTTTTGCTTTTTACAAAGTTATTGCCTTATAGACGGAGCAGTTCCACAAATCCTCAGAAGTTTCAGCAAAAGCTACAATCATGTCATCTGAATCTACATCCGGTAACAAAGTGGACTACGCTGAGTTTTTCAAGAGTTTTGTATTGTAGGTTACAATACATTACATTTAGGCATTTAGCAGACGTTTTTATCCAAAGAGACTTCCAAATAAGAGGTTTAAATAAAGTGCATGATGGAAAACAACAAGATGTCTCATCAGACTGGTAAGGGCTGGTGATGAATCACAAGTGCTATAAGCAATAGTAGTAGTAGTAGTAGTAGTAGTAGTAGTAGTTTCCAAGTAATAGTTTAATTTAGTAATTATCCAGTATGTATTGTTTTACAGCACTCATGGCACACATACTCATATTTTCTCTGTATGGAAACCCTAACAGTATATCAACAGATAATTGGTGCTATACCCAAACTTTTTCAGATAATCTGGGGACCAGTAACTGTACTATATCAACAAATATATTCATATTTGTATATATATATATATATATATATATATAAGCAATAGTAGTAGTTGTTGTATATATATATATATATATATATATATATATATACAACAAATGTGACACATTGGCTCTATACAGTACAGCATATTGTGTGACATATAATATGAGAATTGTTGTAACGGACATAATCTGTTTCTGAATTTAATGCTCTTTTTCGTTTTTGCCACTGGCAGCGATGTACTTACCTACAGCACTTGTGATTTATCACCAGCACTCATATTATTTGATACATCTTGTTGCTTTCGCCCATGATTCTATGCCCTTTATGTAAAGCTCTTATTTGGAAGTCGCTTTGGATAAAAGCATCTGCTAAATGCCTAAATGTAATGATGTGGCCTGGTCACCTGGATTATGCCATACTTTAATATAGTTTACATACACTTAGACCTCTTTAGTGTCTAGTGACAATGACAACTGTGAAGTTGGTGTTAACTTTTGCACCTGTGTTTTTTTTTTTAATGCATTGTTTGTTTGTTTTAGTTTTTTTGCTGTACTTTTCTGAATGTATCATTATTGCCTGGTTGTATGTAAGCCAAAGTGCTCCATGGGTACATTTAAGCTTTTTTTCTACTCTATTGTTATGTTACATGAGAGGCATGTTAAATACTAAACGTCCTGTAATCGACACATTTAGAGTTGATAGCAGCTCGTTAAAAATCCATGATTTTAAGCAGTGAACTATTAACAGGAGCTCTTCCGCGTGTGATAGAGGGGTTTTGATTTTGTCGAGATATGATTGGTTCTGACGAGAGTACGGCTCGTTTGCTCAATTCTCATTGGCTAAGCGAAGCAGAGTGACGCGATGGACAGACCAATGGGAGGCTGCCACACTGTGGTTAGGAGAGGTCCCGCTGCCTGCCTTAACATCATCACCGCCTCCATCCCTCTCTCTTTCTCTATCGACTAGTCTGCGTTTGGCCCTGTCCGATGAGCTTGCAGCCTTGGCTTCCACGTCGCTGAAGAGCTGAAGAGGGGGCTGCCGCGGACGCAATTTGCAAATCAAACTTTTTTTTTTGTTTGACAAAAAGTGAAGAAGACGTCCACCTTGTGCTGTGTGCGATGTTGAGGCTGATCTTTCTGGCCGCCCTCGCCGGTTTCTCCCGGGCCAGTGATGTGCTAGATTACACGGACGATGATTTCGAAAGCAAGATCGGAGACCACGGACTCGCTCTTGTGGAATTCTTTGCCCCCTGGTGAGTCTTTTCTCGCGTTGTACACAGCATCGGTTGAACTGTCTGCGAGCTATTAATACTAAGCTAACACTGGCTGGCTTGCTTCGTGGTCAGCTAATTGACGTTCAACGCAACACCGTGAATGCATCTCGAGGGGGTTGAACGCATTTCATTCGTCGCATAACTTCAAGTGCAAACTGCATTTCTTTGTTTGCGTCCAACATTAACAGAGTCGGTTAGTGTCAAATCGTCTCTGGTTTATTGGCTACTGACCGAACGTTAGCATGTTAGCTAGAAGCGGGAAGGCGTAAGACAACTAGCTGTATTGGTCGTTTTATTTTGGTTACGTGGACCAGTGATTCAAAGAGTTTGACAATGCATGAAACATTAAACTGTAAAAATGGCAGATAATCAGTTAAACCTTGGAATTATAAGTGCTCTAAATCATTTTCAATGGAAACTACGTGCGAGTGAGGCTATGAGGAAGTTAGGGGAGTGTCCTTTCGTTGTTGTAACGTTCTGATTGGCCAGAGAAGTTTTGGTGTCCACCTCTGATTGGTCCAGGGGAACTGTAACGTAGAACCACTGTGCCAAATTTGAATAAAATAGAAGTTAATCAGGATAAAATGTATTAAAACGTCGCAGTTTAACACTTTATAAAAGAGAACGTATTTTTTTCACTGCATGCACTTTATCAGATGTGAATTTGCTCGTTTTTTTTTTTAGTCTGTGCTGATAAACTAAACATTGGATTTGGACTATTGAACAAGTAAAATGAGCAATATTAAAATGCCAACTCTGGCTTCTAGTGTGATGCACATTTTGTACTATTTGCCAATGACTTTGTGATTTTTATTTAATGAAGTTTTGCCATGAGTTAATGAACAGTCAAACCTTTTATATCCTACAACCCCCTATTGAATTACCTCAGAGGCCTCCAATTCCCCTGTCAGATCTTTAGACCTCCCCAGGATCTTCCAAGCTGAGACCTGAATACACCTGAAGTGTAACTTATCTGACGGATCCATATCCTCTCTTTTCCGTTAGGTGTGGCCATTGTAAACGGCTAGCACCGGAGTACGAGGCAGCCGCCACGCGTCTGAAAGGCACCGTCTCTCTGGTCAAGGTATTGCATAATGCACTCTGGCTTTCTGTTCTGTAGTGCTCTCTGCGCCTCTTCAGAAAGTGGATTCATTGGTTTTCTTTCCTCTTAGGTTGACTGCACATCCAACAGCAATACATGCAGCAAATATGGTGTCAGCGGCTACCCGACCCTGAAGATCTTCAGGGATGGAGAGGAAACCGGTCCCTATGACGGTCCCAGAACAGCAGGTACTTTCCTCTGGTGTGACTTGTGTGTGTTCATGCCTGTACATTCCTTTTTTATATATACCTGTTTATTTCTGTCACCTCGTGGTCACCGTTACGTTTTCTGCCCCTCTCCATCTTGTCTTCTTTCCTTGTCATTCCTCCGCTCTCCCCTCGCTCTCCCCTCGCTCTCTCCAGATGGGATTGTCAGTTTCCTTAAGAAGCAGGCCGGCCCAGCTTCTGTGGAGCTCAAGGCTGACGCGGACTTGCAGAAGTTCCTTTCAGACCAAGACGCAAGTGTTGTTGGTGAGTTTCGCTCTGGTCCTTCAGCAGCAACACGAATAAGCACGGGGTGTTAACTACATTTTGACTGCAGCGACAAGCCACTGCAATATAGCATTTGGTGAAATCCTGATCTAAACATGATGCATTTTTCTTTCCCAGGGTTCTTTGCTGATGACAAGAGCACAGCACAGACAGAGTTCCTGAAGGCGGCCAGCGCCTTGAGGGACAACTACCGCTTCGCCCACACCAACTCCGAGGCCCTGCTCCAGAGCAACAGCATCAGCGGAGAGTAAGCAGCTCCTCCTGCCTTTTGGCCTCATCGTTCTTTTCTTTGACACAAGTCCGTGGGAGCAGATACTTACTCGCTTCCTCAACACATGATAACGCAGGTGTAGCTGCTGTTGGTGCAGCAAGTGACTACAGTGACATTTGTTTTGTTTGTTTTCTTGTTTTGCTTTGCAGAGGCGTCATCCTGTTCCGCCCGCGGCGACTCAACAACAAGTTCGAAGACGTCTCCGTCAAATTCAGCGAGGACAAGTTCACCAACAGCAAAATCAAGAAGTTTATCCAGGACAACATGTGAGTGTTGATCCAAGTGCAGCATGTTTGCAGTGGTAAAACAGGGTTATCACGCATATCACGCACATATTTACTCACATGACTCAGCGCCAACAGGCCTTTGTGTAGTAGTCCGCTCTGCAAACACGCTCTCGCAGCTCCGGCAGCGCGGCTAAATAAAGCTGGGAAATGCGAACGTTTAGGCTGTAACCAGCAGCGTTTGGTGGAACTCGTGATGAGCAAATATTAGACTTTATAATCTGGTGTCACTAGATTTTGGAGTGATCAGAAAAAGATCAAATGAGTGTTATTCGGATACACAAACCCCAAAGGACCCGAGCGAGGCCTCCGTGTTTGTTTTGGGGCCTGAGAGCTGGAGGAGAGGATCGTTATCTTCGAGGACGCGGGTCCCTGTGTAGCGGGCCCTGTGGAGCGGGCCCTGTGTAGCGGGCCCTGTGGAGCGGGCCCTGTGGAGCGGGCCCCGTGGAGCGGGCCCCGTGGAGCGGGCCGGTCCCAGTGATGTCTGGTAATTGTAGTTTGCTCGTCTATAAGTTGTGTGGCAGACGTCAGATGTTCAGTAGTGAGCTTATGAAACCAGTAGCATGCCACTTCCTGTTTGTGTGTTGCTGTTAAAGGGCGTTAGACTTCACATGTTTCCACATCAGAACACTGATATATTTAAGAGTTACCGGCATCAAGTGGCTCCACTTTGCAGTGTTTTCTGTGACTGTAGATTTAAAGGCAGGAAGATGTCTTCAGCTGTTCACTGCATTATGAACTCAGCACAGATAAGTTCAGCACAGGTGGCTGAACCTGAAACCGGATGCGTGTCACCTGCGTGCGGTTCATCCACCAGTCATGTGACGCAGCTCGCAGACGAGTCTCCTGTATTGTTTGCTTGTTACTTTCACTTTGCTCCAGCCTCACCTCTTGTGAACGGATCGACGCCTCTTTAAACAAACTAAATGTTTGCACTGGTTGCTCTGCGTTGGCTCATGTGCTTCTTCAGAGCTTACACTGACTGAAAGAGCTCACTGGTTTTAAATGTCTTTGTAAACTGATCAGTTCTCTCTCTTCTTTCTTCGACCCAGCTTTGGAATCTGCCCCCACATGACGGACGACAACAAAGATCAGCTGAGGGGGAAAGACCTGCTGGTGGCTTATTATGACGTTGATTATGAGAAGAATCCCAAGGGCTCCAACTACTGGAGGAACAGGTAGACGTCCTTAGGACAAACCCCTAAATGCAGCCTTTTGATCTGAGATGTTCACCACCAGACTCTCGTGTTTACAGGGTGATGAAGGTGGCCAAGGGCTTCCTGGATCAGGGCAAGAAGCTGAACTTCGCCGTGGCCAGCAAGAACGCGTTCAGCCACGACGTGGCCGAGTTCGGTCTGGACGGCAGCTCGGGAGAACTGCCCGTTGTGACCCTGCGCACCGCCAAGGGAGACAAATACGCCATGACCGAGGAGTTCTCGTAAGTCGAGTCAGAGGCCGCTTTGTTGTTGTTGTTGTTGTTGTTTTCCACAGATGCATTTCTAATGTCAACATGAACCTCGAAGCATGTACGGTACGGATAATGTAATTCTACACACTCTTTGCTTTGCTAGTTGACTTTAAAAGGATGTTGAAATAATGAGGTTTCCGATGTTGATTACTGCACACGTCCAGATAAAGGTTCCGGTGTGGAGGATTCTGGGTTTGGTCCTCAGCAACAGCAGTTTCTTAGATGCTGCGTTGCACAAAAGTCACATAGTACCAGACAGACAGGTAGAAGAGATGAACAGAAATAAATTAGAAGTCCCTCATCCTCCTGGAGGAGGGGAGGGATTTAGAAATTGTATATTAGTCTGATTAACGGCTTCCAGTCCAGTGGGGGGGAGAAATGTTTTCACCTGGTCCTGAAGTTCTACTTCTGTTCTCCCGACAGCCGCGACGGGAAAGCTCTGGAGCGTTTCCTGCAGGACTTCTTTGACGGCAAGCTGAAGCGCTACCTCAAGTCAGAGCCCGTCCCAGAGAGCAACGACGGTCCCGTCAAGGTGAGCGGGAACCTCCAGGACCGGTCTGTTGTTGATCTTATTCCCACCCGTGTGATACTTCCACTGCCGCCGTCCGGAAACGGAAAAAAGAAGAAATGCACAAGTGGTTGATCCTCCAATACGAACCCGCGCACACAGACGCGTGTCCTGAAACACCGACTCAACGGGTTCCGTGCAAAGTTTGGAAAATGCTTCGTTTGAGCACTGGTGTTTTGGTTCGGCGTGTTCTTGTTTCATCGTCCACACAACCGCTCACGTAAACCAACAATCTTCCGATGTTTAACACGATGTTTTCCTCATTAGTTTGTCGTCTTCTGGCATTGATAGTAACAACTCAGACGTGATGATAAAGGCTTTAAGAGTCTGGAAACGTTTGCTTAGGCACCTTTTTAAAGTACTTGAATGTTGTTCGGTATAAAAATGTACTTTGACAAAGTATCTCATTACTCGGAGTAAACAAGTAGTCCGAAAAAATGCATGACTCGGAACAGTTTAACAATGTTTTAACAATGCAGGTTATGTGCCGGGATCACAGGCCGCTAAGTGAGTTGTGCCGTAACGAGCAGTTGATATTAACGGGTTCCGCTTGCTGATCAGCCCCTAACGAGCCCACGTGACGCCTGTCGTGTGTCCTCAGGTCGTGGTGGCTGAGAACTTCGACTCCATCGTCAACGACGACAGCAAAGACGTGCTGATCGAGTTCTACGCTCCGTGGTGCGGACACTGCAAGAACCTGGAGCCCAAGTTCAACGAGCTGGGAGAGAAGGTGAGGGAGCAGCCTTTTAATGGCTTTAAGCGAAGGGTTTCCAGACATTTCGTCCACCGCAAACAAAGTCAAAACCTGCAGCCTGTGTAGAAGTAGAACCGTGAACAGTTCCTCTCCTCTGCTCTCGAAGCTCGCCGGTGACCCCAACGTTGTCATCGCCAAGATGGACGCCACAGCCAACGACGTGCCGTCTCCGTATGAAGTCAGCGGGTGAGTTACGAGTCGCTTCCGTGAAACACTCGAAGCTTTGTGAATGTGAAGTGACTTAAAGGATTGTTTCCTTTTTTAAACACTGACGCATCGTGGGTCTGGTTTTTCAAACTCGCCCCGATGGCTCAGCGCGACGCGTTTAATGTGGATTCTCATCTCAACCTTTGTGCTTGTCCAGGTTCCCCACGTTGTACTTCTCCCCCGCCGGTCGCAAGTCGAGCCCAAAGAAATACGAGGTAAGACGTTTGCTTGAGTGATGGCTGTAAAATAAAAGTGTATGGCGCGTGCATCCACGGCGCTCACTGTCTCGCCGCTCGCGTTGCAGGGAGGTCGCGAGGTGAGCGACTTCGTGGCCTACCTGAAGAGGGAGGCCACCAACCCCCTGGTGGTGCAGGAGGAGTCCAAGAAGAAGAAGAAGAAGAAGGACGATGACGACGACAAGTCCGAGCTATAAAAGCTGTCAACAGGACCTCATCAACCCCCACCCCCCCACCCCACCCTTGCTCACAAGAGGAGGAAGAGGAGGGTTCTGGAAATCCATGCAAAGAAAGAACTAAAATATATTCCACTCTCTTAGTGAACTACCGAATGCTCTGAAGCCCAGTCGAAAAGACTCGGCGCCCCCCCCTTTAGGTCCTCCGCTGCTCTGGGGAAACGGTGGAAGGTGGAGAGGTGGTGGCCAGGGCCTGCCCGATGTTAAAAACAAACACATTTTTAGGGAAGAGGGGACCGCTTTTAAAAATTGAGATTTAATTTCCCCTGGTCGGTCTACGCGCCTCAGGCTGATGCTCTTTGGTTTGACAGCAGTCTCCAGTCATCTGTCCCTTTGGTTTCTGTTGTTGTCGTCGTCACAGGGGATAATGGTAATGGTGAATTCATTTTTCTTTTCTTTTCTTTTCTTTTCTTTTTTGTTTTTGTAACACGTCTTTGTTTTTGTACATTTGGAAGGATTGTGAAATAAAAAGGCCCACAAAACCAAATCGTACTGTACGGTCTCATTCATGAAAATATTTATTAATAGATTAATGGCAGAATTATAAAAGATGTCCATCCATTCCCAGCCCATGACCTTTTTAAATTGTGTTCTGTTCAACCAATGGGTCCCAAACCTAAAGACATTCTACTAATGATATAAAACAGAACATTTTATGGGATTTATTCCATTAATAAATTAATTATTTGGTTATTCAAAACTGGTGAAGCTTCTGTTTTTTTAACACTTGTCATAAATTGGGTCATGGATGTAAAAATTGGACTGAACTGAATTTGCTTCAGATGGTTAGGGGGGCGGAGCTACTACATGCATCAGAAGGTAATAGTAGAAAACACTGCAGCATAACTGACTTTCTACATCAAAATGTATTGTTACTTTAACAACCTAAATTGGAAATTAATTAGAGCAAGTCTTTTTAAACAACTCATTTGTGGGGCAAACTGTAATATTGTCAGGACATTCAGTCACACATGAAGAAAAAACCTGTTTAAATTGGCATGGTCAAAGTCAAAGGTGGCTTTTCTTTCTTTTTGTAGTATTGTGGGTTTAGTTTTCTGGTGCAGCTGAGTTTCTGTGAACGGGACTTGGCTACGCATACAGTTATATCCGAATCAGAAATACTTTATTAATTAATTAATATCGCCGTGTTCATCTGAGAAATGTTGCATTCGTGAAATATTATTTTGGGAAATCCGCATCCAACCGGCAGGCGGCGACTCCGCGGCGAATTTACAGTTGAACGCTTCCTGTCAGCCAACAAAGGACGAAGAGAAAGAGCCAATCAGGTGGCGAGCAGAGAACCTGTCCAGGCATGTTCCGACGACTGTACACGTGCAGCGTAAGGTACTGTCGAAATGATTTCATCTGTTTTAATGTTATGTTGTTCGCGTGTGTTTTTTTATCAATAAGTTATATCTTCACATTAGTCTCACGGGATATTTGTTCTGAGGACTTGTGTTTTGTATCTTGTTAGATGTTTGGTATTTTTTGCTAGCTAGCTAAATGTCAGTTGGTGTTCCAGGACGTCACGCCGAACTGCGTTGAAAAATGTTGGCATTTACAGTTGGCCTTGTCTACCGACACAGTTAAACACTACATAAAATACGACTCTCCGCTTTTTCTGAATCCATTAAGGCCACTGTTAAATTCGGCGTAATTAAAACTCACCAGTTACGCATTTGTAAATAATTATAAGCTTTTTATAAAGATGTACACAAGATGATCACTCGCTGCTCGACGAGGCAGGAATCCACGTTTGCTGTGAAGGAGAATATGGTGGACCGTATATACAGCAACACTAACCTCACAGTATGCTGTGTTTTCCACTAAACTGTTATTTAAATACATCTTCAGACAGGCTTTACGAACGCATTTTAATATTTAAGTTTGATATATAAGTGTATTTCCCGACAAGGAGACAAAATCTTAAACTGCTGGAATTTTGAATGGCACTTTATCTGGAATATATCGGAATAATGTCCCTCTAACATTTCTCAGACTTAACTAGTTACTTGTTTTAATGAACTATTAATTACCTTATTCGACAGTTAAATTCATTAGGAAAACAAGATAAGTTTAACACCTGCCCCTTCAAGTCAGTTACATTTCTTACATTATGTGGGCTGTAAAATATATATATGTTTTAGATTTTACAGTTTGTTTTATTGGGTAAATAGTTGCATGTGTACACACACACACACACACAGGCACAGTGAGAGAAGAAACAAGGTAATGCAACACGTTGTCCTTTTTCAGGACAAATGTGTAGATTTTAAAGTGTGATCACCTACATTGTTTCTGTCCTAATTATAATTATAACATAATTGTTGATTTTCTTTCCTCAGAAACGACTGCAAGGCTTGTTCCATTGGTTAATGATGCCAGAGCCATCGAAAAGGAACAGGGCCACCTCAGGCGTGATTCTCAGCCATCAAAGCCGCGATGCTTTGTGCCGCGGACAACGCAAGAGCCGCGAAGAAACTCCAGCAGAAGATAAACCTCGGCAGCATGAAGAGGAAAAGAACTGACAGCCGCAACAAATCACTGGATACAAATAAAGCGTTAAAAAAAACTAAATCCAGCGTCACGGACCAAGGACGTCGAAGGACTCTGAACTGTGAAATCATGAGCCCCGACGCGTGCAACCCCGGACCCTCTGCGTCCGAGCCCAACGCTTCTGACCACAGTTTAGCCGCAGCCCTCGGAGACAGCTGGGAGGTGGACAGCGGCTTCTCCTCCGAGGCGAGTCCTCCGCCCAGCGGCCGCAGTTCACCGTGCCTCGGCTCGCGCCCGACCGCGGTGGTGGCGCTGGACTGCGAGATGGTGGGGACGGGGCCCGGCGGGCGCTGCAGCGAGCTGGCCCGCTGCAGCGTCCTGGACTACCGCGGCAACGTGTTGTACGATAAATACGTCCGGCCGTGTCAGCCCGTCACGCACTACAGGACCCGCTGGAGTGGCATCCGGAGCCATCACCTGCACAACGCCACGCCCTTCGCTCAGGCCAGGGAGGAGGTAAAGTGATTAGCCCGGGGGGGGGGAGTGAACCAGTAGCACATGCAAGCACATACCATACAAAGCCATCTGTACCTTCTACACTTCACTACAGTCGGACCTGAGGCTCTGTTTTATCTATTTATATATATATACACACACACACACACACACACACAGGTCAAAGTGGATTGATTGTGTCAAGTTGAATCCCAACACGCTGCCAGCCACTCCAGGATCAGTATTCTCAGGTGTGTGTGTGTGTGTGTGTGTCCTCTCTCCCGCAGATCCTCCGTCTCCTTGAGGGTAAGGTGGTCGTCGGCCACGCCGTCCACAACGACTTCGAGGCGCTGGACGTGTTCCACCCCGGCCACATGGTCAGAGACACCTGCACGACGCGTCTGCTCAGCCGGTTGGCCGGTTTCCCCCGCGAACGCTGCCCCGCCCTCAAAGTGTTGGCCAGTAAGCTGCTCAACAGGAGGATACAGGTGAGACTTCACCAGGGTCAGAAGCACTTTCACACTTCATGCCCTGTTCGTGTGTTTGTTTTTATATCACAGACGTCTTGAACCATTAGAGCTGATGAAGTCAGACACTAGTAAAGAAATATTTGTATTGTTTCTCACATGCGTTGAGAGACACATAAAGGACCCAACAGGCTGCGTGCAGGAGTTTTATAAGAGCGGTGTGGAACACAGGGATGTAAGGATTTGGTGTCCAGCAGAATCAGCAGGGACTCTGGCTTTTAGCTTTTGTGAGTCGTAGACTGGTGTTGGAGTCCGCTGACCCGCTCCTGTGTTTCCCCGCCCAGGTGGGGAGCAGGGGCCACTGCTCGGTGGAGGACGCTCGGGCCGCCCTCGACCTGTACAAGCTGGTGGAGGGCGAGTGGGAGCAGGAGCTGCACATCAAGCTGAGGGACGGCGACGAGCCCAGCTTCGCCGCCTCCAGCCACTACATGCAGGACGAGTACTGGCCGGATGATGTCACAGCAGACGGCCAATGAGAGGAGAGAGAATTCAAGGAGAGCGGGAAATACCTCGACAGATCGCGGCCCCACAGTGACGGACGGTACAGAGCCACCACAGCAGCTTCAGAGAACTGAATACTGTGAAGGAAAACATCTCGACAAGAAAGTGGGTCATTCTTTGGGGGAATGTTTTAAGAGTATCTGTACTGGATCACTTTGGGGGGAAATAACTTTATTGCTTGAAAGAAACCCCTTTTTAAACGTGGTTGGAGTTCCTAACAGCGTACCTGCAGAGTTAAAGTCGTCGTCACAGACTTAATGATGTTTCTAGCCTGACGTTGGTGCTCTTCAAGTGTGCGGATTCTTAAGTTATGATGAGCAGAGTTTGGAGTTACTGTATCTCCTCTTATTTAAAAGGTGAACTTGAACTTTTAATGGGACATGAAACTTCTCTTAGGCCACAGATACGTCCGTTTTTCCAAACGACAGTATTTTCCAGTCACTTGAATTGTTTTAAAGTGTCTCTTCACACGACGACGTGGCTGCTCTGAGCGTTCTCAACGTGGCACAAGTTGCAGCTTTTAAAACTACAAGGCAAAAGGAAACTAACCTTGGGGTAACAAGTTTAAACTGTTGCACTTACCTCCCTGTGTATGTGGCCTTAAGTGTTTTGTATTATGGGATTTCATTACCTCTCGATGTAAGCTGCTGTTAAATGTCCCAATAAAATGGCATCATGTTCAAATGAAACACTTTGCTGTCAACGAGTGAATGTGACAATACTATGAAAAGTGAAACATTAACAAGGTTTGTATTTACTGTTGTTTATTTCACGACTTTTAAAGTACTGGTTGAACCACAGTCCGTGGCCCTCGAGAGGCTCGTGATGCCCCGATCAGCGCAGGAAATCCTCTGCTGGTCTCCGAGCTCTTCATTTCCTCACCGGGTGAAAAAGAGAGGTTTTTAGACGTGCACTTGATTTCACAGGGAAGACGATGGAGGCTGAAGATTATTTTGTCACCTGAATAGTTATGAAGTGTCTGTTTGTTCGGGATCACCCAGACCGGCCAGTCAAGAGTCCGTCACAAACGCTGGATCAGAAACCATCACACGGCACCGTGTCCAGAACATGTTACAGTCCGCTGCAGTGTGGAGGTGGGCAGGTACATATGATTTGTTGTGCTTTATAATTGAAACGCTGAGCTGCAGGTGGAGCGATGGGCTTTGTCCTTGTGCCTCAGCTTCTTTCTTCCTCACTCAAACCCATGAACACACACACACACACACACACACACACACCCCTAAAGCCTGGACTTGGCCTCACAGCTCAGCCTATATGGAGAGAACAGAGCAGCATTGTTGGCCCAATCCATCTAAATTTGTTCCCCAAATCGCTTTATTAAGCAGAGCCTGATTTAGCAGATTACTGGTCGGCTGCCTGCTCCTTCGTCCCTGCATCAGGAGGAAAACGTGTCGGTGACGTTGACGCCTTTGGGGTCAGAGAGAGAGGGAAATGGCCAACTTCCAAACTGCAGGACTTAAAGGCCCCATGTGGCGTTTTCAAAAAGGTCTTGTTGATGACACCCGGTGGCCGTTAAGTGAACTGCAGTCAGCATCGACCGGCGCAAGCATCGGCCAAAACAGTGACTGGACGTCACAGACACAAAATTAAATGTGATTTACAATCATGTTTAGAATAACGTAACTTTTTACTATGATACGTACCAGCCGCCATTTGCAAGCTAACCACAACAGATCTACGCCGTGTAGCTAAGTTACAGCTAACGACGAGCTAGCCACTTTACCAGCAAGATTAACTCTGGGGGTCTGAATGAATTAGCTGACGTGATCCATTCAAGACGGTATTTTGCTACGTCAGCTAGCTAGCAATGTGTCCGTGTTAGCATGCAAGCTACGTGGACTGTGTTGTGGTGGCTGCCGGTCGTTTGTGGGTCCTCAGGTCACGTTCGAGTCATTTGTAAACTTAAAGTATGAGGTCATAAACTGTCTCTTTCAGCGGGACGGCTCTCTGTCTCCGTCTCCCAGGAGACCGAGGTCATTGGAGATAGACGGCGTTGTGCCCCAGACTCCACAATGATAAACTGTCTCCACTGTTTTTTAAAACCAAACATTGTAGACTTTTCCAAACCCACTGAGGGACTTTCACTCATTGAGTAGATGGAAAAATCATCATCGTCACTCCACAGCAGTCTTAAGCAAAAGCCATAGCAATTACATCGATTACAGTATCCTGTTGTATTTACTGTCCAGCGGCTCTTTGTTAATTTGTTTTCACGCACGCCTCTGTGTTGCCCAATCACTTGAGATTAAACCCGAGATTCGTTTACTCAACCCCAGGCAGTTGCGATTAGACATGAAGTGTGTGTGTGTCCGATTGGATGAACTACTCACGGAATTGATCACATTATATAAACCTTTGCTCTCGGCTGCTAATGCTCGCAATATAGCACGCACTGTCACGGTGACATGCACAGTGTCATTATGTTCAGTGCTGAGATCTAATGTGTACATGAGTATTCATTTGATCACAGGGACATAGTTTAGTGTCCGTATTTACTGATATGAATGCACTTAAGTCTAAATCCAAATCCTTGTAGCCGAGGTGGTGGTGGTGGTGGTGTGTGTGTGTGTGTGTGTGTGTGTGTGTGTGTGTGTGTGTGTGTGTGTGTGTGTGTGTGTGTGTGTGTGTGT
>JAVQJD010071340.1:0-20982 GCA_036023655.1 Nannoperca australis | reverse complement strand
ACACACACACACACACACACACACACACACACACACACACACACACACACACACACACACACACACACACACACACACACACACACACACACACCTCAACAGAAAATACGTGCAGTTATATAAACTTTCATACATTTACTTTAAAAATGTCCCTCAGCAAGATGTGTTTTGCTGTATTGCTAAATAATTCAAAGTGGGAATGCACTGAGCTGATACATCTTAATAAATCATTGTATATCTGCCAGATGTAACTGCTGAACATGAAATACTTCTCATACTCTTGTTGTAAAACTGTAACTAGGCAACTTTATATACAATATAATTAAAATGTTCACAAGCTTAAAAAAAAAAAGAACATCTCCGCTTATGGTTCAGTAATTACGCGTACCCTTAAACATGGAAGATGTTTAGGTGCAATCCCTACTGTAAAGATCATAAGCCGAATGCCCAATAAGAACAACGCTGCAACATCACAGCTGTTTGTTCAGAGCCATTGTTAATTTCATGACCTAGATGTGCGCTGTCGTTCAAATGGTTTACACACTACGTTTCTATGCCCCAAGATGGAGGGTGGGGTATCCGTGCCCATTCTTCCCAGACTGATTACGGAGTGTGGTTTTCACTGAGTGGAGGAAGTGAAAGCTCTCTAGCTTCCCAGTGTCAAAAACAACAGCAGCAGCAGCAGCAGCACATCCCGATTTGTGGTGCCACAGAGATGATGGTGACAGAGGAGGGGAATGGAGTGACCGAACACTAAGAGGATTTCAGCCATCCCCATTTCGCTCACAGAGCTCCATTTACATTCTTCCTGTCAGGATAAATGTCACGAACATCAACAACGGTCCGAGTTTCCTATGAAAACGAGACACTTGTCAATCTCCCCGTGGCACTTTCAACAACAAGATATAAAGGCATTCAAACGCTTAAGTTTACAAAATGATCTTGTCAAATCATTCGAAAGCACTACTGGATGAAATCCACTATTGTGGATATTTTGTATTGTTTGTGTCCTTTTACGTCCAGCTACATTTTTTTTTTTATGGATGTGACCATCCTCCCCCCTTTTTCTTCTTGCTCTTTGTCAGATGCATCAAATGTTCTATTGGTTTCCAACTGTTCACCAGCCAGTCTCATTTAAAGACTGAGCAGACGACAACCATAACTTTATAACCTCAGTTTTTGGAATTGCCATTTCACTGAAGGCAACACAAATTTTGCCGTTAGATTAGCCATTAGTTTTGCCAGCTAAAAAAAACATTTAATATAATACAAATCACTGTAGCATTACAATCAGTAAGCTGAATAAGGCCCATACTATGTCATTCATAAGTACACTACATATTTTAAATCAATAACAAATGAAGTCATGTTGGCGCTACTGCAGTGGGTCATATTGTGAAACCAGCACTTATTCTGCAGTGGCTTACTGTCACTTACTGACTTGGATCTAGACTTTAGCGAGCAGGGCCGGCTTTGCTCCAGTGTCTAATCCATTTTTCCTGGGAGACACTTAAATCCATTATGCAGTGCGACCATATTCAGCGCACCCCCCCCCACCCCCACCCCACCGATACAACACCGACACAAAAGAAAGCCCAACTTTGCAAAGGCTTCTCCTGCACTGAGATGTTCGCAGTCAATAACAGCTGCGTACCTCTCATCAGCAGCTAGCAGCGAGTCCTTGGAAGTAAAGAAGGGGAGCTGTTCCAGCCCGTGATGCTCTGACAAGCGTGCAGATACATAAAAAGGAGCAGAGGACAGGTGTGCAGATCAGCACGGGTTACGGACAACTGGCGGCCTAGCAGAAATGTGTGATAACGGAGCAAGAGGACGAGTCCGACCTGCAGCTCAGACGTAGCCCATTGGCTGCACTTCGAAAATGGACAGTCTGTTCATCGTGGTCTAAAGACAAACAAACAAAGACAGGTGGACTGCTCACACTGCAGTGCTTAACTGACAAGCAGCCAGTATACATGGCACAGGAAACATAAAGCACGTGTAGGTGTACAGGCATATCAGGCATCAGATTTGACAGCTCCCTAACAGCGCAACGTCTTGTTTACGCGAATGGCAAACGTGGTGTCACAACACCGAGGTTGTGCGTGATTTAACCACGTCCAAACGCGTGCGTTATATTCCCGTGCCATGATAAAGAGCAGAAGAGTAGCTTGCCGAGCGAGATCCAGTGTTACGCAATATCAACACAGAAAACCGAGGAATGCGACTCACGTCAGTGCACAAAAACAGCCATCGGAAGCGGATGGATGCGAGCGCCGCTTGTCGCTTACACAAAGGCAATCGATGATTTCCTCAGACTCTCCTGGCTAATGCTGCTTGTCAACACAATGCCAGGACACATACGTGCGGCAGACACGGAGAGAGGCTCGACCAATGTCACCTACCGTCACACAGCTAGCTTTGACACAATCTGTGGCTCATGGTGTCCCTTACAGATGAGCAAACTTCCAAAACAGACACCTTCAAAGCAGAGTTTCACTTAACGCAAGTTACAGCCACAGTGGACAAAAACATAAACGAGGGAGTGGCACTGCTTGCAACGATAGTTGCATAAAGCGGATTAGCAAGCTAACGTAGCTAGCTAACGTTCCTTCGGTAAAGCAAACTGTTACCATTATTAACAACAAACCAAACCACCCACAATTTAGCTCGTTAGCCCTGCTCCTCGTACATCGATATTATTTGCTGTCGTGCCCAGTGGCATTCAAAACAAACACCCCTGTGCTAACAAGGGATCACTGAAGTTGCCCAGTAAAGCAGAATAAAATCTGTCGATGCGACAGACCATACAAGTTGTGACAGCAACTTTTGGTTAGCTGGCGAATAGCAAGCAGTCTAGCTGGCTAGCTCGCGAGCTAACCTATGTTGAAATCAAGCACCATTGCAGCATGTAGCTCTGGAGAACAAATCTAACATATACCCATCCTTAGTTAGCAGAAAGCTAAAGTCAACGACAAACTCACCTGGTCAAAATGAATCCACACAGGTTGAGAAGTGGGGTATAAGCGGCTGCTTAATCCAGTCACTCAGGTCAGGGCAGAGAGAGTGAGTGGCTGCCGCTAAATCACAGACGAGGCAATGCAGTCCAAAGAAATCAAAGTGTGAATTCGCTAGCTAATAAATTAGCAATGCTAACTCGCTAATCTAACGGCACAGTTGCCCTACCCAAGACTGTCACGCTGACTTCAAGTCGAGCTAAATTGTTCACAGCAATATCCGTTGTTTTTGTAGTGTTTACTGGCCGGCCGCAGGGATAATTTAGATAAACGTGAGGCAAGCTGACCTGGCTAACGAGTGTCAAGCGTTAACTGTCACAGCGAACTGGTAAGCTACTGGCCAACTAGCTAGCTGCTAACGTTCGGCAGTAGCTAGCAAAGTTTCTCTCATCGATAGGCAGTTCCCTAAAAATGGCGGCGAGGAGAATCACCTCCCTTCCACCGCGAAGGAATCAAGGAGCAAATGGATCGAAAAGCACAGAGTCGGAGCGGTACAATCGGCTTTAACTGAGACTGGAGTACACGTGTGGCGAGTTTTGCAGAGTCTTGTTGACGCTGTCCAACTACACCATATGTTGCCCCCTCCCCAATCTCAGAGTTTGCTTGAGCTGTGCCATCCAACAACTGCAAGAAAAGATGTGTGTGTGGTCTGCATAGACGAAGCCATACACATAATGGCTGTTAACACAACACGAGGCCTGGTCAATTGTACAGCAGGGGGGATAAGTATTAGACATATCGCTGTCTCTCTCCCACTGTGTGTGCGTGTGTTTGGCCTTATGCACTTTCAGTCACTGAGCTCCTAACCTGATTAACAGTTTCAGTCTTAATCTGGCCTCTACTATAAATGGCCTGTCGTTAACTCACAGATAGTGTAAAAAACATACAGTTTTGCAACTGTAGAAGATACATACAGTATCTTCTCAAGGTGTCAGGAAAGATGGTCAAGGAAGGTCCAACCAACATGTGGCTGTCCAGGAAACACACTGTGCATCAGATGCATTTGCAGATGCACAAGAAGAGCAGGTTTTTACAGCAGAACACCAGCATTTATTCTAGCGAACAATAATAGTGCGCAGTTGTGTAGTGAAATATAACTACAATACTAGTTAGATCCTGTGATGGAGCTCTCAGTTTGTACTTTCTGAAACCTATGAAAACATCTTGTAGTCCATGACATGGAGTGATATGACTTGGTATTACATATAGTTATCTAATTTGAAGTATGGTTTAACATTAAAGTGGACAAGTGCAGATGCCATATGATGCCATACATCATTTCAGGGGTGCTCAACACCTCTGCACTCAGTCCCCACTTAGCTTGGCCATCGGGCAATGGAATGATGTTTCCATTTCTGACACTGTCACTTTTTACATCATGTTGTGTTTACATCAGGGAAGCCTACATGTCACCATTTGTGTAGCTGAAGCCTCTGTTAATTCTATATTCACAGAACTACTTTTCATTAAGATGTTCTAGTCCAGGCATGAAAAACAACTTCTTAACAACTTATACGTCAGTATAAACGTGATACCATATCTCAGCGGATTACACCCTCTAGCTGTCATCTGAATGGAGAAAATATAGGATGTATGAGATGTGCATGGCAGCAAAGAGGTTAAAAATGGGCATTCCACAACAGGCTGCAGGGTGAGAGACCAATCCGCTTGCAGAAAGGGGCTCAGAGGGCTTTGATTGGTTGCTTGGTAGCCCTGTTGTCATGATGATGTGAATCAGGTCCTGCCTGTGTGGTCTGTATCCAGGCACAGAAGTATACTGAAGCAAATGATATGGATGGATAGGCTGCAGAACTTTCTGTCCCTGATGCACACACATATACACACGTGTGTATATAATGTAAATACACGAGTTTCCCTGAGTATATTAAGTATATATGTTTATTCAAACTAGAACCGAGCACATTTGTGATGATTGTCCTTGTCTACAGATGTTATATGCTGAAAAAGCATGTGTTCAACTCGTGCTTTCTGAAGATGCACATTCACAGCTGCTTGTTGTAGAAGAGTGAGGTATATCATGGAACAGTGAATAGTAGGAAGCCTCCAAACACATACTGTATGCTGTTCATACCTAAGAGTGCATTTACTGACTGTGGGCCTTGCTCTTCATTAACACTATATCAGCCCTAACAACAGGACTGAACCAGAGCAATCCAGCCTTTTGAGGTATGTCTAAAAACGGATCATGGTCATTAAACCTTTAAACCAGTATGGGTGACCTATGTTTTTCCTCATTTTTGTCCATGTTGTCAACTTATCAAGATGTTCCCTGTACTGAAGTGCTACACCCAAAACTAAACTCAATACCTGCTCCTTGGTTCCATCACTCCCACGTGTGCCGTCTTCACGAGGGCACACATGTAAAGGTGTTGGTATGTCTATGATTTACATATTATTTACATATGACATCCTGCAGATTTGTAGTGTGCATTTTGTTGTTTTTTCTAATATATTAGACTATCAGCATTTATAAATGGATTCTTTTACATTTGCATGTAAACTAAACACATCGTTGTGTTCAGTTATTCACTTCTCACAAATATTTTAAACTCTGTCCATGTTATAATCCATTTTTCATTTAGGGATCTAACTGTACACAAAAAGACCTTCACATTTCCAGTTAACCAAAAAAGTAGTGAAACTAGGAAGTTTTAACGACCTGGCTCTGCAAAATGTCTGTGGTAAAAAAAGGCTTATTACAATAATATCACATTCTTCATTTGCACATTTATGGAGGTACAAAAATGCTTTCAAAACATTTTTAATGACGGAAAATGAAAAGGGAATTTGTGGTAAGTTCATTATGTATTTACTACATTTGCTCCAACACTAAAACGTACACTTAACACAGTAGTTTGCACTGAACACTAGCACCAGAACAAAGGGTCTGAAAAGATGTATATAAACCTGTCTGACGGTTTACACAAATACAGAAACATCAACTCCTGATGGAAGTTGTACACGGTACAAGACAAATAGAAAATAAGATAGCCACTTCCACATACCATATTACTTGAAATCCATATAATCAAACTGTGATGAGTGAAGGATTAATTATGTATGATGTACTATAACAGAGGACATAGGTGTACATTACATCTATTTTGAGCAACCAGCCATTGTCTCAAATACACAGAGAAACATACACTGACATAACTCAGAACCTCCCAAAGCAATGCAGAGCGAGCAAAAACACAAATACTACCATTGCATTAAATGTTTGTTGACAAGGAGTCAGTGAGGTGTTGCTTTGAAATCGATGGAAATTTTACAGGCTGTAATTTGTGGCGTTGTACCTCATATTTTATTTCAACTAAAGAAAAATGGATATGTGACCTTTAAAATGTCACACTGAATAGGAAAACAAGTATTAGACATTTTAAACAAACATTTCATGAAAAAGGTGGTAATGATGGTATTAGCTGAAAAGCAAAAAAGACTGATATGTGTGTAAAGATGAATAGAATAGTCACTAATGGTACTCGATAATAAAGTATCTGCAAAGTCACTGTCAAGGACCAAACCATCTCCTAACACTGTGGCTGTTGAAAACAGACGTGGGTCAAACAGCATTTGCAGATGCTCATCATCAGAGTCCACAATATTGACAGAGGGTTCTCCAAGAAGGAAACAAAACTTTTTACACAAGCTCCAAAACAAGTAAAACTAACAGGAAAATGAATAATAAACCAATGGTTTTCGTTGTTGTTGACTTTTAAAAAAAACCCGCTTTCTTTGCATCAAGCTGGAGGAACAACCCAAGTTACCCGAGTAACAGGCATCAATCATTTCCTGGGTTAGCAGGAACTATAATACCTGCACGCGAGTGCTTGGAGGTGCTGAGGTTGCACGAGGGTTCTTGATTAACCCTCACTACAATCAGCCACTTTTTTACTGCACTGACAGAGACCCTCCAGCTGGGCCGTTCTCCACTTACTTTTCTCTCAGCTCTGCTGTAGAGACCAAATCAGTCTATATGACTGGGCCCTCAGAGGAAGTGTGGAAGTGCCCGTCATGGCCTTCATTACTGTGGTCTTACTGCGATCAATTAAATCACCACAAACACACTCCTCTCTGCCTCATTCGATCATTAGCCTCAAATTTGAATACTGCTTGCAGAGTACACACTCTCTAACTAGGCACAGAGGCTCGAGGCTGGACCAGACAACTTACTAATCAAATTGCTCCATTGTTACCTCCTTACGCCCTTCGGGTCTAGCCTTCCTGAGACTTATCAAGTCTCCCTGTCGCTTTCTGGGGAAGCTCGCTGATCTTAACACACACATACACACGCACACACATACACACACTTCATCACAAGGGGGAAGAAGTTCACTGAAACCACCCTGCTCTCACTACATTTGCTTGTAATTTGTAAAGAAGTGGTGCTTTGCTTTCTTTATCATTTCCTCTCCCCTGTTATCTCCTCCTCTTCTTCTTCCTCTGCCTAAGTGTGTCTTCTCTCCTGGCTGAGGGGCAAGCAGGCTTCAGCAGTTGGGTTCCCTTTGACTCCAGCCTCGTCTGATTCAGCCCACTTTGGCCCAGCTGAGGAAAGCTGGGATGTCTCGGACCGGGACGTTGCGGGTCAAAGCTTTGACGCGCAGGTTGCGATCATCCGTAAGGAGTACCACCTCCCTTTGGAGCCTCACTGTCCCATCTGTGTGTGAGTGAAGGAAGCCAAAGAGTAGTAAGAGTTTGTATGTCTGTGAGGAAATATAAACACTGACAGAGATCGAATTACAATAATGTTTCGTACTTCTCGGAGCAGGCATGAAATCTTTCGCCTTGTCTTTGCAGTAGTGGAGACAGCAGGACAGAATCACATCATCATTGGTACCCTGAGGAAGAGTGGGCAACCAAGTCACTGATAAACAGTTCCAAACATTTGATGCAACTAGTAATGTACCATCCGCAGTCAAAAGCCTTATTTCATTGCATCTATCTGAAACAAAATGACCAAAAAGTAAAAAAACAAAACAACAAACATTTATTTGGTCACTCACCTGCTGTCCAGAGGTGTCTTCACTGCGGAAGGCAATAGACTCGAGCTGATTTCCTCTGCTTGTCAGAGCTCTGAGGTACGGTTCCCGGGCTTCAAATCTTTTCTCTAGGAAAGCGACTGCCACGCGGGCCTTCTCCTGCACGGCCCGCACGTGGGCCGCGGTAACATTATAGTTGCCACGGCTGCCAGTGCCGCGCCCTCCTGACCCCACTCCTCCACCAAAGTTGTCCTGGCCTTTAGCCAAGCCATCTAACTCCGTGATCACTAAGAGAGAGAGAGCGCGCACATCACACCATGAGTACACAGAAAGAAGAATTTCCTGTTTCCACACTAGACACCAAAAACATGGAGCATTCTTATCATTTTAAAACACATCACAACGCCACAATTTAATGCTCCTTCATCTAACTAGAGAGCGTACTCATCCTTTCATTTATTTTCTCTTTTCTTTTTTTCTGTCTTTTAGTCTTACCGATGAGGGGCACAACGATTATGTATGTTCCACACTGAAGGAGTTTCTTCAGCCCCCCCAAATGATCAATGAATCCATTGGTATCTGGAACCAAAAAGAGAGGCCTCACTTCCAGCTCCAACTGCTCGCCTGTCTGCAGCACCGCCTGTAACACACACACACACACACACACACAATTTGATGCGAAATCCCACTCTACCACGACATGGTACAATTCTATACCTGACTTAATGTGCTATTTCGAGAGACAAGCAAGACCAGAAAGAAAACGAATGCTTTTTCCATTCACACAATGCAGGATCTGAACATCTCAGCACTTGCCCATAGAGGTTTTCCTTATTAATGGAAGGTGTAACTTTTGCTTAATGCAATTTGAACATTTTTATTAAAGTCCTTTCAGTAAAAATCTATAAGCAACTGAACAGGCCATTTTAGATGTTGTTTAAGGCTGCGACTAACTCCAGTTATCCTTCACTGATTTTTTAAATCCTTTATTAATTATTCAGTTAACCTATAGAATGTCAGACATACATTCATGCCCATTACAGTTTATTTTCTGATTTGAATATTTTACCTGTATTTTATCCCTGCGCCTCTGCTGCTCTGCCAGCTTGTTGGCGAGGGCGTGGCGTCGCGCCTTCAGCTGCCTGATGTCGTTCTCGCTGTCTCCCGCCTCCTCGGCCTCCTCCTCTCCTTCCGACGCAGAGAGAGAGGACTCCGCCTCGACGATGACATCATCAGCCTGCCAAACGGACACAGACGAGGGTGAGACACGTTTTTTAGCAATTTGGCTCCCACTACCTTCAGCAGCCTCAGCAGAACTGCAGATGAAAAGCACAGAGAGCGCTAAGTGAAGAGGAGAGGTTAGACAGACACTCACCTCTTTCTCAGTCAGAGAATCCTGCCTGCTCCTTGTATCCACTGAGTGGCTAGGTGGAGAAGTTGCCACAGAGACGTATTTGCCTCCCTTGAAGGCCAACAAAGGTTCTTCCTGTCCACACAAAGCCTCCAGAAAGTACTTCAGCACCGTCACTCGCTTACAATCTGCTGCTATTGCCTGAGGAGAGAGCATGAAGGTGTGTGTGCATGAGAACTGGAAGAGGACGATTAAGGTCACGTGTCAAATCTGGCACTCTGAAGGCGACAGAAGAATTATCAGTAGAACATTCGGTAATTCAAGAGAAAACAGGAGTGGAAATATGCACCAGGGCCGCGGTGTTAGAATATAATGAAGGACACCTTTACTTTCCACTCACCATGTCTGTGTGTCTGTCTGTGAAACAGAGGTCCTGTGGTGCAGCCAGCAGTGGTACAAAGCCAGCAAGCAGCCGGTCCTCCTTCAACTGCAGCACAGTCAACTCCTCATCTCCCTCGCTTTCCTCAGTGTCCACTTTGTACAGTGGCACTTCCTCGTGGTCCACGCGCGCCAGCATGTTACACAGGTCAGCCAGGCACTGCCAAACATCCGGGCAGCAACTTGATGGAGGAAAAGCCACAAGTGACGGTGAGGAATCAACATTTTAAAGGACCACTGTGTGAAGAGAGCTGGTTTGTGTAAAGGTATCAGTAAAGGCCACGAGCAGAACCAACTGCTCCTAACACTTAGTCTGGGTTAAATGCAGAGAATTAATTTCCCTACAGGGATAAATGTAGGATAACTTTATTGAACAGATTACACCGAGATAGTTATTTAAAGCAACTGTAATCAATATTTTTTTATAATAACAATGTATCAACACTGTAATGCGTTGCTCATAGTCATGAGTCTACAGAAAATGACTCACTTGGCTTTACGGAGCTTTAAAGAGTTTCAGCTCATTGTTTAGCTATCAAGATGAATACTAATGTTGCTCCATAACCGCTGGATGAGTAAATAAGCAACGGTTTGATAACATTTCACCATATCAACTTACAAAGGTCATGATATGCCAATGTTGTGTTCACAGTTTGTTTCCACTGCCCCCAAGTGGCCAAAAACAACAGTTATTTGCAGGTTTAAAGTACTGACCCTAAACTGCACGGTGGTGGGTTCCACAGGTCTGGGTGTCCCAACATCCAGTCAGACCAGACCTTGATGCTTGACAGTAGTTCTCTGAGGTCCAATGGGAAGGCAGAGACCCTCACCATACCCTCCAGCTCCTCGCCTTTACCCTCCTCCTCTCCATCGGCCATGCGGACTGGTTCTGAAAGACAGGAGGAGTTCTTAAAATACAGGACTTAATGTTAAACACTTAAACAAAAACAACTCCTATTATGTGGAAAACATAAACATGAAACTCATCCCTTTTGCAGTCAAAAAGATTTGATTGCTATATTTGAAATGATTCTGGATGTAAAGCAATGTCTTGGGATTTATCCCAAAATGTCCAAAGAAATAGCAAAGAAATAGCCACGTAGCAGAACAATGGTGTACTGCTCTAAAGAGGAGAAGTAGGAAGGCAGTGTACGAGATAGTATTTCTTGTCTTTTAACTGTGCACCCTAATACCGATAGTTGACCTAAATTTCACCTGAACTGGACAGGAGTGTAGAGCCACAACTTAAATAGATGCTGCAGATCAAGTCCTTATGGAGCTTACTGAGTGCGTACCTGCATGAGTGTCTCTGAGCAGCTCTGTGCAGCGCTGCACCAGCAGTGCAAACATGCCAAGGCCCAGGGCAGTGCTTTGCTCTTGTAAAACAGGCCGCACTTCCCCATCTTCACCTGACAAGAGAGAAGAATTTGAAAACAGTCCTTTGTCAACACTCTCTTTATCAATTTCACCAATTACCAAAATGTGTGCAGCCCCGGCACGTGTGTTTATGTTCTAATATTAGGCAAGTTTGGAAAAGAACTGCATGCTCCGTTGCATAATAAAGAACTTGCATGAGAGAAGATGAGATTAAATGTGAGAGTTAAGCCCCTATTAACTCTGCAATGCCTCTTAAGGGTCTTCAAGGTCAAACATGCCAATAAATGAATGTGTATTTTTTTGAATTCAGTCACATCTTATACAACAAATGGAAATCCATGGTCATCGATTTGCAGATAAACACAATGCGTTAAAGCTTTGAAGCCATATTTGATGGATGATAATGATAATAATGGTGTGTGTGTGTGTGTGTGTGCAGCAGTACCTCGGTTGTGAGCATTGTGAATGGTGAACATGTTGATGGTGATGATCTGCAGCATGTGTGTGCAGCCGAATAGGGAAGGGCCATGCTGGAGCAGCGTCCTGAACTCCTGCAAAACACGGCTAGCCACTCCTGGAAAGGATTCCATGCTGTATAGGCAAGACACACGTCAACGCAGACACACCCAAAAATACGTTTTCCACATTATATTCTCATTCCTTCAATCCCATTCAGTCCATTAATTTAAAAGTACATGAGATATCACTTACCCCACTTTAGTGAAGAGCTTTCCGTGTGCGTGCAGGAAACTCAGAATGAACCTCTTATTTAGCTGGAGACAAAAACGGAAGGCCATAAGAACATCATTCATATTACTTGTTTTGGGCAAGAGTTTTATTTAGCTACAAACCATACAGCACATCACATGACAACAAAACACGTCTTCATCCAGTGGGAGGAAACGGACTGAAAGGCAAACATGTGCCACTCTGACAATTGACAGAATACGAAGCGAACAAATGAATGGATGGATGTCCAATTACTCCATACACATACTTTGAAAATTGCCCGTTCTGCTTAATAAATAGACGATGAATCATTGCAAGCAAAAATGAAAAAACTAACAAAAAAAGGCCAAATAACAAAAGATAAACAAGGTGTAAAGAGAGGTTTAAAACCATCTTTAAACACAAGAACTGCAATGAATGAAATGGAAATTAAGGCACAGGAAAAAGTGAAAATGAAATGATGACAGAGGGATTAAATGGGTAAAAAGAAATGAACAGTGGGGGCATTACTGAATGAGAGGGAAAAATAAAAGCAAAGGAAGTAATAATTTAGAGAACAAAAGGTAGAGAGAGGAAATGAAACTATAAAAACAGTGTGAGAGACAAGTGCCTGCAGTCTTTTGGAAAATAAATTTGAAAAAAGAAATATGCTCAGACAGACCAGCGTCTTCGAATGCAGACATATAAAGACATATGACGTATGAGACTTGAAGTGAGTGTTTGTATAAGAGAGAGCAAAAGAAAGAAAGAAAGAAAGGGATCTTACATCACTAGCGCTGAGACTGCCCAGCTCTCCATCCTGTTCAGAGTCCCGGCTGGATTCACTGCCTCCTCTCTGCGAGGACGGGTTTCCTGCTTGTCCGCTGGGGCGAACCCAAATCTCCACACGTGCTCCATCTTCCCCTCTTCCTCTTCCTCTTACTGCTGGACCCCTGGAGCCTCCTTCGTGCTCCTGCCTCCTCCTTCGCTCGAGCTGCTCTGCCTACAAGAACAAAGTTTGTAAACAAGAAGCACTTGTGCCGCTTAACGTCTCGGCATGATCACCACATTATAGTGACCAGCACCACATGACCAGTTATGCTAATAAGGTAATCAATTAAGCACGTTTTTGAATTGACACACGAATCATCTGGGTAATTACATTTGTCTTTATATAATAAATATCTATACGATAAAATCAGTAATTGTGTCTTCGGCAGGTATAAATGCAGTATGAATCAACATCGCAATAGTAATACACTGTACATGTAGTTCTGTCCTAAATAACCATTTGAGATTATACGTCTGTTCCAACAAATAATTAACGTCCTCTAACAAACTGCAATGGTTCATTTGCACAGTTCTGACTTTAAGTTGTTCCAAGTGTATCCAAGTCACGGCTGTGCACTTCTGTTAGCACTGAGGTGATGTCAGAAGCCTTTGGTTCAAGAAAAATAAAAAAAGTTAAATCGTCTGGCACAAGTTAATGGCCGAAGCGCGTGCCTCACCTTGCGCTTGGCTTCCTCGAACAGAGTCATCAGGCTTTCCTTTGCAGTCAGGATGGGGTTGGAAGCCGCCAAGCTGCGCATGTAATAATACACAGCATCCAACTTCCGCTTCTGTGAATGAGAGAGGAGGGAAGACAGTAAGAGGAGGGAGGTATCCTAGAAAAGAACGCACACTGGGTGGGCGGTTGGGTGGAGACAGACCAGCACTCAGAATATAGTTGTATTTTTCCAATTATTATTAGCAAAATGCCATGAGAAATACACCCACAAAAAAAGGCAAAACCCAGTTTCTTAACTCCAACGATCTAATTATGCCTGCACTTACTGTGTAGACTGCCAGCAGGGCCAGCTGGTTATATGGTCGTCCATTTTTGGGGGCAATCTGCTGGGCTTTCAGGTACCAGCTGAGAAAAAAATGGAAATTTGCAGTGATGAGATACCATCAGAAAAACTTTGTGGAAGATTTGGCCTTTCAAAATGTTCTGCTTCTACATTGAATTGTAAAGGTTCTCCTCTAAATCGGCCACATGCAGCTAGGAAGGAACTTTCTCTACCATGTTTCATGTCCTGAGTAGCATCTCAGCAAAAACCATGTCAAAGACTGAGAAAGCTATAAAAGCTAAAACCCCCGGCAAAGAAATGCTATGCCGCTAGTTCTTGGACTCAAGAGTTACCAGATTTTGACATTGTAGCTTCCTGACTCAGTCAAAATGATATTATTTGATGCCAATACACATGCAAAAGTGTGTACATTTTTTCCCCACAATCCGTAAACAATGCTTGAATTACCGCCTACCTGCGGGCCTTGCCGTAGTTGGCCGAGTCGCTGGCTTGTTCCCGGTACCGTGCTATATCTCCCTGACAAATCATGCAGCGCTGAGCACTGATGAGTGCATACTTTACCTGAAAAAGACAGGAACATAAACTTTGAACAATTCACTACATACAAAGTCCAGTGAGGACATAAATGTAAACACAATTAAAAAGTAGTAGCAATTAGATTGCTAGTAACATGGTAATCTGATCATTGACTGGCTCGATACATTTATTTTTTGATAAATCTTTGAACACATGCTAAATGCACACACAAACACACACTGAGTATAGCTGTACCGTTTTGCGTAATGGTCGAGCTCTGATGGCCATGCCATCCATGTAATCCTCCAACTTAAACTGGTACACCGTCTGCAACTTCTGAAGCAGCACATCAAAGAATAATGCTCCCTGTAAAACACAGACAATGACCACAACAACAAGTAAGCATCTGTCTTGACATATCCTCAAGATCATGAATCCTGCACACAGATCCTCGATGCTAGACACACACCTCCAATCTAATGCCCTTAAAAAAACTCTTTTTTTGTGGAATCCTGCCACGTCGCAGTATTTCCAACAGACTTCTTACCTCATCAAGCAGCGTGAGCAGCATGTTCCTGATGTGAGAGGTGTTGTCAAAGGTGGGGTCTTTGAGTAACTGCCGGAAGCGCTCTATGACCTGGTAAAAGACATTCTTCCATAAAGCCTGATCTGCGCTCTGAGAGTCTGAGAACTCGATGTCTGCCAGGATGACCTGCTCGTATATCCCCAAAAGGTCAGCTCTAGAAAACGCAAGCACACAAGAGGACAGTGCTTTTTAAAAAAATATGCCAACTGGTTCCGCTCTGTTGATATTAATTAGTCCCACGGGGCAAATGACAGCCAAACAACTATGAGACACAAGGTTAAAACATTAAAAAAACACACAGAAAAATCCTCACCTGAGCTGGGCCATGCGATCCAGTCCATCAGCACTCACTCTGTCCCTGGACAGCAGGTTACTGAGCTGGAGCTCCTGTGCATCTGCAGCTCTCAGCAGCCTCCCCAGCTCCCCTCTGGCTTGTTGCTCCACCTCTTCCAATGTCAAACCACCTCCTGCACCTGGCTGGGGATAAGCAGCTCCCCTGTAACTTCCACAGAACTGACCCACACCAGGGCCCGGGTATATACCGTTAGGGGCAGCTATTTGGTAGGGCCCCATATGATAGGGATACGGATAGCGCTGGCTGGTGGTGGTGGTGCCAGGATTATGTGGGTTGTTGGTGGGCATGGGGTAACAGTAGGGGTTGTCAGAGTTTTGGAACTTGTAGTAGGCGATGGCAGCAGCCTGTTTGGATCGTAAGTGCTCACCCTGTGGGACTGGAGGGCTGCCTGCTACCTCATCGTCTGTGTCCAGAAAGTGAAGTTGTCCATACCCAGTCCCTGTCTGAAGATATACAGGCTGTTGGAGAGATGAATGCTGTGAGGATTGGGTACCGGCAAGAGCAGGTTTCTGGTCGGGGTTATTTGGATCCCAGAGTCGTCTCATTCCTCCTCCTCTGCCCCCTCTGCTCCTGCAAGCTGCTCCTCCCCTAATTCCACCAAAAAGAAGCCTCTGCCCAACCTCATGTGAACTAGAGATGTCTGTGCGGGCTGGAAGCACCAGGATGCCCCCACCTCTGCCACGAGGAACCAAGCCTTGCTTGCGATGTTGTGCGACCACACTCTGTGTCGAGGCCGCCGACTGTTTTTCTAGAGAAACCCTTAGGATTCCTCGACCTCCACTTTTGGTTCCCTTTGATCTGTTCCTTTCTTCCCTCCGCTTCTCTGCACTTAGCTCTTCCTCCCCACCTCTCCTTCTCCTCCCTTTATCTTCTGCTACGTCACTCGTCTCGCTTCCTTCCCGCGATTCTGTGGATGAATCGCCGTTGGTTGCCCAGCTTTGTAAATGACTCCTTCGTCCTTCTCCACTATTAGCAGTCCCCTCTTTGTTATTGTGCCTAGCCTCCAAGCGTGACCACTTGGTGCTCTCCACGTCCATTCTTAGTCCAGGACCGTCCAGGCTGGTCACACTGCTGGCTGAGCTACTGCTGTAAGTTCGATTACGTGAGCGCCGAATATCTGATTTGGAATAGCGTTTTGAGGTCGGCGTGATGTTTGCATTGGATTTGTTTCTGTCACCTCTTTCGACAACTCTGTCTACATTTCTTTGCGTCTTGACGTCTTTCTCAGCATCTCTGGATCGGTTGTTGTTGTCTCCTCTTCTGCTTTCTCTGCGATTCTCTCTTCCTTTGTTTTGGTGTGTCTCTACTGTCTTACCTGGTTTGTTATCCCTATCTAATTCTGCTGCTCTCTTGTCTCTTTCCTTCTCAGCTTTCCCCCGCTCGCTCTTTCCGCCTCCTCCACCACCTACTACTTCTACTTCTCCTCCTCCTCTGGAATCTGGATTCCTCTCTTTTTCCCTTTCCCCTCCTCTTCTTCTGCGGTTTCCCTTTTCCTTCTTGTTCTCTACTTTTTCTTCCTCTTTGGTTCCTCCTCCTTGGCCTCTTTTTTCCTTATCAGTCGTTTCCCCTCTCCTGCAACTTAACTCTTCAACATCTTGGCCTTCATTTCCCGCTTTACCCTTTTCTTTCATGCTGAGCTTTTCTACTTTGCTAGTAATTTTCTCCACCGATGCATCAGACGTTAATGGAGGTTTTTCCACATCTCGGCTTCTTTGCTTTCTAGTTGTCTCACTAGATTTAGACTCTTTTACATTTTCCCGTTTTACTTCTTTTTCTTTCTCTCCTTCATTATCATCTTTCCCTCCCAGCTTCTGTGCAGGTGCTTTTTTGTTCCCCTCCCTTTCAGTTTTTTTTTCAGGTTCAGTTTTCTGCTCATGCTTCCTTGGGGGAGGCTTATCTTGCTCTCTTCCAACTCCACAGTCCTTTCCCTGAATATTCCTCCGGCTCCCAGGTTGATAAAATTCACGGTCTGGTTTGCGGGCTTTCTTTGTTGGCTTTGCAGCTCCAGCAAGTTCCTGGTGGTCTCTGTCATTTTCAACAAAGCCTTGTGCTTGATTTGCTTCCGTTTTTGCCTGCGAATGGCTGCCCTTTCTACAGTTCTTGATGTTACTACCGTCACCTCTCATCCGATCTGCTTCCTGTTTGTCAGTACTCGTCCCACCATCTGTGCACCCATGTGTCTCTATAACTTTTCCAGGGACATCCTTTTTCTCACTCTGTGATGGTTGATCATGTTCACATGAATCAGTGGCCAGGGGTTCACTTTGATCGGTTTCTCCCTCCTCACTGCCACAGTGACGCTGTCCATGTCCAGTTACCAAGTGGAAACGCTGCAGATCAGGGCGCTTTCCTTCACGCCTCCTTTGCTGCTTGTGTACGTGATGCTCTTGTTGCTCCTCTGCAGGAAGAAAACACACACAGACATAAGAAATAAAGATGCTGAAATAAAGTTAGTCATCAACACAGTAGATGGAGTATGGGTATTAAAGCATACGGTTGGCGTATTCTGTTTTTCTCTTCTTATCAATAAATCCCATTACATCTAAATCATAGATCTTTATCTTGGGTCTCAAATAAAGAGTTTAATTTCTAAAAAGTGCTCAGTAATTTACTTATTCAAATGTATAGGGAGTAAATATACAAAACGATACGAAGAATATTAAAAACAGGGTTAATTCCTGTCAGTAGTCGCACATAAATTATCTGGTGTTGTTATCGTTGAAGGGGGCATTTAAAACAGACTGCGCGGGACCGAGGAATGAACAGGCAGACAGCTAGCTAACGCTAGCTAACAACATTAGCTGGTTACAAACTTAGCAACTCCGCAGGCTACTTTCAGCTAACTTGCGATACGTCTTCGATTGAATTGATTCACTTTTTTCACGAATGTATAACTTCCACGCATCCAGTTCTCTTCCTCTCACCTTTTTGACAGTCAGTAATATTGATTGAATTCGACGCTTCGGCTCGGAGTTCCGCAGCTGAGATTCGCACTCTGTCCAGTTCGTTCGCCATCTTTGATTTCACTAAAACAAACACAACAAGTACGGTGGCCCAACTGGATCAAACGTTCTTCTTCTGCTTCCTCTCCCGTGGCGTTAAATCGCGGTTGGTAAAACAGTTTAGAGCTGCGTTACCGCCACCAACTGGACTGACACGTTCATCCAGGTGACGTTTCAGTGAAAGCAGTTTGGTGACGTAGTACGTGCGGTACAATGCAATCTGTGCGCAAGGTTTATTAACCCGCTCGCTCTGTTTATTAATCAGTTTTCCGATCCTTTACTTAAAAAGTAAAAGTAAAAGTAACGATATCAAAATGTAATATATTACTGTTACTGCTAATTGCACTTTTTAAGTCAAATGAAGAACATGTGGTTCAGAGACTCATATAAACCCCTAATGTGTTTTTTTCTTTTTTTGGATGACATTATTTATATTTGCACTACGTATATTTATTTATTGTGCCTTTTGATCTTTATTTTCTTTTAGGTCATTCGGCAATATCTTCCTTTTTTGTGATTCCTGCTTTTGTGTTATGTCAAGATCTTGTTATCCTTATGTGTACTGTATTCAATATTCTTTTGACTTCTTTAAAAAAAATGGGTTGGATTTTGTGCCGCGTTTTCTACCGGAAATCACTTTAATATTGTAGATTAACAAATAGGGATTACATTTTCCCACCAAAATAATAAAGAATGTTTGGTACAATTTGACAAAATTGTTATTCTAAAATGTCTAGTTATGCAATTCTTACGTAGGCTTGGCCTTGACCTACATATAAGGCCTGCGGGAAGGGGGCTTAAAGGTCTGCACGTTATATAAAGAAATAGACAGATATCCTACATGTGGGTACACACACTCTCAATTCCTTTCAATATCCACTAGATGTCAGGATTGATTACTTATTATCATTTTTAGCTCAACTGTCCTATCGTCCTACTCTTTGGATTGGCCCCAACAATGAACTTAACCCATTAACTTTTGTTTTCCATCTAAGTAATGACTACGTTTATATTACTGTAGTGCAACATCTCCATCTTTCCTCTGATGTCATCCAATCATGACTTTGATGTGAACTGACAAATTGCACAAGGAGGTGTGGAGGCTGTAGAAATAAATGACAGAGACATACACAGAAAAACTGGGTAGTGTGCGTGTATGCACATATGGGGGTGGGTGGGGGTGTATGTGGAGAGTTCATGTAGACATCATCGGTGTGGCTGATGCTAGAGTAAACAGCCTCATTTCCCTAGCAACACTAAATTAAAGGGCCAGAGTCTCTTGTCCTTCCTATTAATCTCCCACACATCATTTTGCATCCAGAGCCCAACCTCCTCTTTTTCCACACACGTTCCTTCATCATGTCACTAAATTATTCATCCAAGGTGCTCGGCTCACTTCTTTGGTATAGTAATCAGACATTTCTACATATTCTCATGTGTAGATTACTTCTTACAGTAATAGAACTTACTTTTGTCTAACTTAGCTGCTACAGTACATCCCCAAATCATAAAGCAGGCACACAGCAAAGAGAGGAAATACAGGCAGCAAGAATTGGGATAATTACACAATTTTCAGTTTATTTCAAAGTCATTTTTATTTCACATGATTTGGTTTTACTTTCATCATACTGTCTTATTTCATTATTATTGTATTTTAATATGTATTAATGAATTAGCTAATTTATGTAAAGCACTTGATAGAAAGGTGCAAAAATGATGATGTGTTGACGATTATTACCGTTATCTGTCATTATTATAATCATCATTATTATTATCCCTTTTATTCCACATCATTAACTCTTATTCTGTTTTTCATTTTGTTATTACAAACAATAAGCCACACTGTGTGTGAATGCAGAACACTGTTGTGATGTAGTGCTAGCAGTGTCTCTTGATGAAGCACTGGCACACCAGGGGTTGTAGAATGTTTCGTGTCTGCAGTGGAGAGGTGTGAGAGAGGGAGGGGGCTGCCGGAAGTTGTGGGTGTGTGTCTCCCTGAGTGTGTGTGTGTGTGTGTGTGTGAGTCTGTAAGTGTGCGCGCTTGTGTGCCTCAGTGCGTGTTTGTATGTGTGCACAGTTCTGATTGTCAGCGCTGCACCACAGTGCAGGTGGAGCAATGCAGGATGATAAGAGACACGGAAGGACAGAGAGGGGGAGGCAGGGAGGTAAGTGGGGGAGGGAAGGAGGGAGACGGAGAGAAAGAGGAAGCGAGAGAGAGGAGAGAGAGAGAGAGGTGTGGAGGCATGATGCAGGAGGAGAGGAGAGAACACGAGGAGGAGAGAGTGTGAATACAGATGAGAAAAGCGGGGGAAGCAGGGAGCTTTTGCAGGTGAATTTCTGACACCAGGGGGTTTCTCCAGCCCAATCATACGCCGATCTCTCCTGCCCCCATCTCATTCTCCCTCTCTCTTTCTGTCTATCTCTCTCTGTCTCCCCCCACTGGGACACTGGGAGGTGGGAGGAGATGACTTTTAAGAGATGACTGGAGTGGAGGAGGAGGAGGAGGACAGATGGGAGGATACAGTCAGCAGAGGAAGGTGGAGACAAGAGTGGGACATTGTGGCTGAGGATGGAGCAGAATGAAAATGCTGCTGGGGTTGAAAAAAAACGGGTAACAAATAAAAGAGAATGAAAACGGCAGGGAGATGAAAGTGAGACGACTGAAATGGGATCCACATCTCAAGTAGTGAGAGAGAGACAGAAATGAAAGGTGTGTGTGTGTGTGTGTGTGTGTGTGTGTGTGTGTGTGTGTGTGTGTGTGTGTGTGTGTGTGAGAGACAGACAG
>JAVQJD010071339.1:0-94436 GCA_036023655.1 Nannoperca australis | reverse complement strand
AGGAGACCGCCCAGATGTTCCGATGCCCTCTGGGACGCCTCCAAACGCCTGACCATCCCTTGGATGTCAGGGCCAAAGAGAGAAGTGGGAGAGAGGGGCATATTTAGAAGCAGGCGCTGTTCCCTCTCTCTCAGGGAGGACAGGCCCAGCCAGAGGTGCCTGTATCCTACCTGCGACGCACACATCATCCGACCCCCGTCTATAGCCAGCGCCTGGGACATGCGCAGAAAGGCAGCGGCAGATGTCTGGACCTCCAACATCTCCTCAGCCGACAGTTGAGCACGCTGATGGGTGAGCCAGTCAAGGGAGCCAGCCAGAAACGCCATATTGTTTGCCAGAGCGACCACCTCGGACGCCCCGGCAAAACAACGGTCGAAGAAACCAGCCATCGTCTGGTCCCGGTCTGATGGGAGACGCGGACGTCCCTCACCGGGCCAAAAGGCGGCAGACGGGACGAGGCAGACCCGAACGTCGTCCTCGATAGGCGGCACCCCTCCGGACCTGTCCCATCCCTCCACCGTGGTAGGCCGTCGCCGGAGGTCTGGCCCGTAGAGGGGCCTCCCACTCTTTCTGGACCAGGGCGAAGATGGGCGCCATACGTTGGACGACGAGACACAGGGCCGGGACCTAGTATGCGGCTGGCCCCGCAGCCCGATCGTGAAATCCGGGACCCGGGCCGGCGGTTGGGGTGGGAGAGGAGAAGCCATCCTGACGGCAGCCGCTGCAAACAGCGCCGGCATGTCATGAGCAGTGAGACGTGATTTTGACTTTAATTAAAGAACCCAAAGTAGACCTTTTCAAATAACAAATCATCCATTGTCCCTTCAGAGCAGTGAGTTACAACCAACCAGTATAAATATAAATTATAACATAACTTCAGTATTAAAATCCTCATTAAGGCTCCTAGGTTGTAGAGCGTCCACGGTATGGATCCAAAAAAGTACTTGCTAATGCGTTGTTTTAGGCTTTTGGTAGTTTTACAAACAGATTTTGTCACAAGGGCATTTTAAGATGTAATTTCACATTATGTGTAACAGGAGATAAACCTTTAATAGGGATTTTTTTTACCTGAACTTGTTTTTTTTAATGCAATTGTTAAACTGGGCAGAATTGCCACATGAGAAAACAGGCGAAAGGTGAAACAACGCCTGTTTGGTACTGGGGCAACACTAGCTCGTTTCTGAGATTTGATCTTTAGGTTCAGGCTCAAGCAAGTAATCAGATCTCTAGAGTTTGTGGATCTGTGAAAGGGAATAATAAAGAGCACATACAAAGAAAACACCCTGAACATCCATGTGGGTGTTGTCAATTACTCTAGATTGTGCATACCTAGAAGTCAGTTGGAGCCAGTCTGAGTTACTCCATTCTGTGAATTTCCCATGTGCCTCCCTAACAGGTGCATCAAACGGCAAACTTGCATCAGTCATCTGTTCACCTCTCATTCATTTTAATTGTACATCTCGTAACAGAGAAACTGGTTTTGGTGTAAACTTGTGTGGTCGATTTACAAGTCATAACAACTTTGGCCAATTAAATTGCAAGACTTTCTTAATCTCTCTCCGTCTGAAAATATACTTAAGTTTTGTGCAAAATTGTGTTATGATGTTGCTCTTGTGTGCAGATGATGCCAAAGCTGTCAACCCAAGGCCAACACTCACCCTGCAGCAAGCAACCAAGCTCACACTGCAACTTTATGGGATTACCATAGCGGAGATCTCCGCCCTGCCTAGTTATGTCGACCAGAACTTCCTCATAGTGGACACAGACTGTACCAAGTATGTCCTTAAGATCATGAACTCACACGAGAACGTCACCCTGCTGGGGGTGCAGACCCTCGCCCTTTCCTTTCTATACCAGCATGGATTTCCTGCTCAGACAGCCGTGCCCACCACCTCAGGGCAGCTCATGACTATGGAGGAAATAGGTAATGACTAAATATCACATAAAATGTCTCTTGGCTTGAGTCCTAATATGAACAAGGACAACAGAGTGAATCTCAAGAACATGCGGCAAGAGGTGTTTAGTTAAACTTTTGATTTAGGACATCTTCGCCCATTAGAATACACAAAACAGACCCAATCCAAAACGCCAATGTCAAGTCCATTGCACTTTACTGCACAAGCAGCATAACCCACTCACCATGTGCAACTACTGCTTGTAACATGCACATATCAGGTTTTAAATTAAGACACAGACACAACACACAACCTTTTCCAGCATGTCTGTATAGAAATCATGAATCGATACATTACTGCCAGATGGCCAGGAAATGTTCTTTATTTCCCTTGGAAAGTTAGCAAATAAATGATGATTCAACAAGTCGTTGTCTTTTGATCATTTTAATAAAGCAAATAATAAAGTAACTAAAGCAAATAAAAAGCAGATAATGATAAAAAGAAAGAAAAGAGAGTGAAAAACAACAAGTGGAGGTCCACGAATTGTTTTCACTAAGCAGGCCTAATTCACCGAAAGGAATGCACAGAGTCCAACTCTATATTTCAGCTGAAAGGACAGAGATCATACACCAAGAGCATATGAAGCATCTGACCCCAAAGAGCAGATGTAGTCACATACGTCTTCAAAACTTCATAAACACGTAGCAAGAGAAGAAAAGATATCAGTTCAACTCTGCTCCTCATTCTTGTTCAGCTGTTCTTAGTTTCCAAAACAAGTTTGATCTGGGCTGAACTAAGAGGAAGAATATTTGTGCTTTTACTTCATACTGTGTAAGGCTAGTATGGACTGCTGCTACATTTCTTGGTACTGCTAGCTGACTCTCGGTTGGTTTTGAAATCAGGGCACAGACTCATAAAAGGATATTCAGTGAAAGAGAGAAAGGCAAGAGAATCTCATGCAACATTTCAGGTATTCTCAGGGCTGAAGGAGAAAAAGGAGACTGGTATGTAGACTTGTAAAGGCTGCTTACCAGTAAGTCGTAGTAGTAGTATGTATAATGCCACTGATCCTAGTTTAAATTTGTATCAGAAAGTAGTTTTTAATATAGAAACACACTAGTTTAGAGACGGTGAAGTTTAGTTTATTAGTTTGAAGCTGATTCATCTGTGAGATTATGTTTAGACATTAGATTATAGATGGTTCAGTTTATTGTTTATTGTAGTGTGAGTTGGGGTAATAACCTTCAAGAGTGAAAACAATACACTCTTTTGAACACTTTTGATATTTTAGCAATTTATTATTCCAAATTCCAAATCCAAATAACATGGGAATGAAAGAGGCCTAATGGAGTTTACATGCCAAGCAAAGGTGTACATTTTGATGATAGGATGAGTTATCATCTCTCCACACAAATGTACAGCTATGTTGTCACAGGGTGTGTGAGATACTGTAACTTAGTTAGGTTGCATAATATTTTTTTATGTAGCAGGAAATGTTGCAATCAATTGTTCACCAAACCAGATCTCAGGACTGTTTACCTCTCAGGTAAATACTGAACTTGGGAAGACTGCCTTCCACTGCTTTGCACCATGGAATGGAACTGCTTTTATACATGGAATGAATTGCAGAGGATTTTAAGTGCTTTTTCTATGTCTGGTTCAAGTTTTTTCTTTCCCTCTGCTGTAGTCAGGTCTCTTTTGCAAAATTGATCTTGATCTCAATAACATTAAATAAAGGTTATTATAATGATAATCATTAACTCTGCCCAATGTGAATGACTCCAGAGAAAACACAGCCAATGCCTGTTTGAATCACCTGTGTTGTGACGCCGTACAGAACTGAAAATGTTCCTGTTTTAACTTATTAGATTGCGGACATGGTGCTCAGACCTATTGTGTGAGACTGATGACCTATATGCCTGGACAAACCATAGCAGAATCTCCAGTGACAATGCAAGATCTATATAATCTCGGGAAATTGGCTGCCAATCTGGACAAGACATTGCAGCAAGTAAGTCGAAGGTCAAACTCGTACATTCCTGCTAATAGACAAAGATGGCTGATGTAGGAGATCTGGCCTCATTCCTTAAGTTTTATGGCCTGCAACTTCACTGTTTTGGTTTACTCTCATCAATCCTGTTTCCAGCTGCGACAACCAGCTGTTTTTAGCAAAAAAGCTCTACTCAACCCACTCTACACCACTATGTAGGCAGCACACTGACAAACTGAACTGACTAGTTGAGGAACATAGTTGAACATTTAGCTGCTAATGACCCAATTAAACAGTGTTAGGAGTTGGTGAAGAGCTAAAGGGAGAGTGAAAAAAAGGAAAAAAAGCTGATTAATGCACCTTTAAGGTATCAAAAAGTTATGAATAATATATACAATAATATCATTATTTTTCAGCTGAAATCTCCAAACCATGATGTCTTCCAAAAAAATGATTCACTTTGGAGTTTAACTGCCATTCCTCGTCTGGAGGGCTTCATGCCAGTGATGGATGGAGATCCCCTGCAAGAAGTGGTCAAAGCAGTCATTGAACAGTATAAATCACAGGTGGAGCCCAAAATCTGCTCGTTCCAAAAAGGTAATACAATAATACCAGTCTCCAATCCTTATGTTCTGTATTCTTTTGGTTAACTATTATAATCTATTGATGATTGGATGAATTGTAATTTTCTTTTGACGATACCCTCACCTTTCATCTAGCGCCACCATCCAGCCAAAATGCAAATTTCTCAAATGAATTGTTTAGTAGTGACATTCCTATTGTTGTTTGTGTTTAGTGCTAATTAGCAAATGTTATCATGTTACATGCTCACAAAGCTTCTATTTCTACTGTTGAACCCATAGAACATTTTCACTTGAATTTGCAGTTCCCCTCAGATCCACATACAACATTATATGTGGCCATATTCATCTACCCTGCTTGCCTACAGTTTTTCCCCATAGTACATAAAAAAAAATTAAGTGTTTCTGTGTTGTTTTTGACAGGGATAATACATGGGGACTTAAATAACCAAAACATCATTGTCACACCTGTTGACAATGGCCACCATGTGGTATCAGGAATCCTGGACTTTTCTCTGCTCATGAATGGATGCTATGTGTTTGAAGTGGCAATAGTAATCATGTACATGATGCTGAATAACGCCAGTCCTTTGGATGTAGGTGGAGCAGTGTTAGCGGGCTGGGAGACGGTTATGCCGCTCACTGATGATGAAAGGCATTCCCTCTTCGTGCTGGTGCTGGGCCGATTGTGCCAGTCTCTGGTTTATGGACGGTACAATGTTAAAAAATACCCTGAAAACGAGAAAAATATCCTGATTACAGCAAAAAATGGGACTCAGCTTCTTACTAATCTTTGGAAGCTGGGAAAGAAAGAAGTAGAAAGGAAATGGTTCACAGATGCCAGCACATTCTCAGTCAATAAATAAAGAAATGTTAATAAATGGATGAGTATGAAAGAGAAAAAAGAGTTGCATTTACAAAGAATATCTGAATTGTAACAACACAAATTCTGCTTCTATTTAGAAACCAGTAGAGTATCTGGGGTACCTTTGTATTGTTATATATCTTTTTTATTTTCTAAGAATACATTTAAAAAAAGGTAACACAAAGAGAGAGATAGAGAGAGGGATGAGATTGAACAAAGGTATGGGACGCTGCAGTTACGCAGAACTAAATCACTATGCAAAAAGGACAAGTTAATCAGTTTGATCAAGGTGGATTATTGTAGGAAGCTTTTATTATTATATTACATTCTGGACTTTTACTTGTAATTGTGCATTTTTAAATATTGGCGTTGGTACTTATGTACACACCTGGAACTACTGTAATTAATAGCTGACCTACTGATAGTGGGTACAACAAAATAAAGATTTTAATTTCTGAGGAATTAAACAGAAGAAGACTTAATGCCGTGCACCACACAGTACTGTTTCCACCGCATTATTCGCTGAGAGGAAGAACTACTACCTTTCTGATAACTGTTTATGAAACACAAAATGGCCAAAATTATTTATTTTTATTTTTCCACCTTTAACGCTTAAGTTCTGAAATGTATCCTCATACAAAACACTCCAGTTGCATAAAGAACATCTGAATAAATAGTATGTAGGCTACATGAAGTAGATTTTTTCCCACAAGATTTAAATTAAATGTATGCATTGTTACTTTTCAGACAGGAACTGTTTATTCTATGAATTTATGTTTATGTACTAAATAAGCAAAATCTCACCTTCTGTCTTTGTTTAAGAACATCTCCTCTACTGTGGAAATCCAGTAAGCTGTGGTGCTAAAATAGAGAACAATGATCACTAGATGGAGACATCTTCCCACTTATACCCTATACTGCATAAAAGGCCCCTTTGTGAATCACGTTCAGGCTTAAACCCTTTGAATTCTTATTTGAGACAACTTAAATAATGTCCTCTGATCGTCCTGAGGTGACCTCATATAGTATCTTGTGTCGACACTATGACATCTGTAGTTTGTGGAAAAGCTTGTGGCTAAGCTCTTCAAAAGGGTCAAAATATGTTCTTTTTTTAACTTTATGTAAAAAATGTACATTGCAGTGTGAGTGCAAAGATGCTTAAAGAGCTTCTTTTACACAATCAAGTCAGAATAAATAAAGAAACCGTGGTTCATGAGGCAAGATCTGGCTCTGAGTTTAATACCAGCTCCATCGCTTTTACTAAACCAGATATTTGTGGGAGAAAAATGCACAAATGCAGATGGAGCTGTCAAAGTAGCAGGATTTTCTTTCACTGTATTTCACCTTCAAATGCTGCTGTGTTCTAAACACCTCAGCCAGAGCCTTGTGTCAACACTCCCAACACCATCACACTTACACACACACACACGCACACCTCGTCTACCTTTCAACCTCCCATCTCAAAGGCACCATCTGCCCTCTGCTCCCGCTGCAGCTCGCGATATGTATCTCCAGTCATGCAGAAAAAGTCACAGTGTGTGTCTGTGAATGTCTGCCTGTGTTCACGTTTGTTCTCCGTCTGTTTCACTGTAGTTCGCCGGCATGCTAGCACAGCGAGCCCAAAGAAGCATATATTTGAACCTTTGCACAGTTTCCTTTATAAGCCACTGTCCCTCCCCTCTCTATGCCTCTTTCTTTCACTTCTGCCTTTTCTCTTTTTGTCTTTGTGATACTTTAAATCTATGTTCCACAAATTATAGCTGAAATAGAAATGGCCACACTCAAAGGACTTAGCTTATTACACCAACCCCACTTATCAGTGCCATTAATCCTCTTGGCATTTTAAAACACAGTGCTGGGTTTACACTCCACCTTTTTTTTTAAATACAGCAGAGACATTCTAATTTACACTCCAAAGATCACCAATCTGCAGGCTTTTAAAGTCAGAATTTACTGTTTCAGAAAATGTACTTCATCCATTGTCGGGCCTCTTCAATTCTTTTTCTTTTTCTTTCTTTTACGTATGATATATGTCAATATTTTCTTTGCAAACAAAAGTCAACAAGGTGCAATACAGTGAAAAAAGATCATGACAGATCATGACAAAGGCTTTGGCTTAACCTCTACTTGATTATTTGTCACTTAACTTTGGGTGTGAATATCATCTGATATGTAAAACTAAAATGTAAAACAGCAAAGACCTCCAAATATATTTTTAATGGAAAGATAAACAACTCTCAAGCTGCTTATTGCAAAGGCCTTGGTGGTGTTATGGATATCATATTTATTGTTTTTAATTATGATGGGTTAACTAACAATAAAAAAAAATCATTAATTATATATTGTTGTGCAATTATCCCAACAGTGCATACATTTATGCAATTTAAAAATTCACACCAATTTTAGCATTTTTCAGAGGATACAATGTATCTAAACAAAAAAGGGAAAGAGCTGCTGCAGGAAGTATTTTTGCCTCCCTCTCTCCAACAGTGTTGGGGGTTTGATCTGTCCACTTGCCAATCATAAGACAGCTTCTCCAGCAATGAGATCTGTGTTGCTGATGTCCATTAAAATATATTTTTGTGACTTGCTCCTCGAGGTCATTTGTCAGATGTTTTTGGACTTTTCGACCGTGAACGCTCCCAAGTATTACTGGAGTGACTCCACAGTTTTAGTCTTCACCAAAGAGAGCTGTGTATTGTTAATGGGATACAATGTGTGTGTGATACTGCATATACTATGCGTGTTTACTGTTCCTCCTTTTTGGAAGCAGGTCATGTTTCTGCCCTTATGAATAATGTCTAATGTGCATCAGATTCATGCTCAGTCGCAGCTGCTGGAGACAATCAGCTACCATTCTTTTTTCTTTCCTTTAGCTGTGATCACTTACACTGTGTTTTATTGCAGCCAAATTCATTATTTAGTTGTTCTCATGTCGATATTTTCAGATAATATTTGACTGCAGCTTATAAATACTACCTAACCCAAGTTCTTTTTGACTATGTGATCCCAGAAAAAAGTTAGAGGCAATAAACGGTTGTCTTCTCAACTTTTCTGCCACACAGCCACTCTGTACAGCCACAAAGTGCCTTTAACTGTAGTTAAATTAATTTCAAACCCTATTCTATATTCAATAAGCTTGTGAAACACAAAAATGGTTGGCTAAACAACTCCTGACTTAGAGAGTAAGTCTTAACCTGAATAGAAATATGACACTTCTGAAATGTTTCCAGTGGACATTGGAGCCGTGACAGAGCCATAGTGCGACCGAAACACAATGCAGCCAGATCCAGAGGACATAAGGCTTCTAATCATTGACTGGGTCCCTGAAAAGCCGATCTACACTCAAATACTGACTCTGTATTTTGAATCCAGACGAATTTGACCTGAAAAAGGTCACAAATGAAATACACAATACAGCCAATAATCCTAAGGCAGTGATTCTAGACTTTCCAAATATACTGTACCAACACAAATTCCACAGAGATGAAAAACAAAGATTTATTTGGCACAAATGTTCCTTATATAAACCTGAGAATGCAGAGTAAATGTAAAAGTCCCTTGACCCCACGGCTCTGTCTTCGGTTGTGTTCTTTTATTTCATTGAAAACAACTGTCAGCCTCCATCTTTAAAATGGATTCATCAGACACGCAGCTCTTGGCCATCTTGCCAGGACTTCCCAGCTGCCAAGCCGACCTGTTAGGACTAATTCACTGCATGGATCCCTGACAGACTCTCGTGTAATGCATATTTGCTTTATGCCCGGACAATCTACAGTGGCCAAGATGTCAGCGTCGGATACAAGGCTAATGGGTCTCTCTCTCTGTTAACAAAGATGTCTCATCTGTTATGTTAGTTGACAGTTTGGCAAGGTTCTGAACAAACAGTTTTTACACAGAAAACGTGTGTCCATTACTTAATTATGTAGAATTTTGTGCATGCAGTCAGCCAACATTTATTGAATAGCTGTGCTTATCTTCACAGCATTGAGAAATGCTCTGTTTTCTTTCAATTGAGTGTCGTCATTTGTTTTCAAAAGAAAGCATACTTCAAGGATAAAGTCACCTCTAAAGTGTGACAAGAGAGGCACAATCACAACAGCATCCAGCCACTAAAATCATGCAAAAACAAAAGGGATGCGCCGCACAATTGGGAGTAAAGCTGAGGAAGAGACACAGGCCTCAATTAGTAAGCTATTGTGGTAGCTCAGTGACTTCCCCAGTCTTATCAGTTTGTTTCAGAGTGTCTGGGCTTTGCAGACGAATGCAGGCCTCCCTCTTCTATCATGAACTGTTCCCCATCAGACCTACAAAACTCACCAATGGGAGAGCAACAAAAAAAAGCCATCAGCACGAATTCATTAAAACTTTCGCACATTATCACGTGTCGCTTTTCAGTCTCTGCATTCGCAGTAACAAGCGTCATGACGGCCTATCTGTACGGAACAGGTGGGAAGCTCAGTGGCCTCTCAGAGCTCCAACATTAAGGAGGCGCTTTGAGAGGGGTGGCAAATCGATTGGTCAGACTGGATTTACTGAGTTGACTGAGTCACAGGGTGACTGTGGAGGCAAAGCAGGAACTCTGTGTGTGTGTGTGTGGGAGGAGGAGGAATGTGTCTGATTCCACTGAGAAACTGACTACCTGTATTACAGTTTTTAAGAATAGTACATGTTTATGTAAGTAAGAACTACAGTGTTTTTTTTTGTTGTTATATGAACTGGTAACATATGGCCAACATTTGGGGTGAATGGATTTATTTATCATAGAAAAATATATATATCCAATACTATATCTATTATGCCACTTACAACACAAATGGAAAAGTGGAATTTTCTCACATGCTATGATAAAATAATGAAAACAGGGTTGTTAGAGCTAATTTTGCTTGCTAGCTAACATTAGCACTACACAAGTTAAAAACAACTTTTTTTCTTCTTTACAAAACTCAATTTGTTTCCATCTATCACTGCCCTCGCACTCATGCAGAAGGAGAAATCTGGAAAAATAATCTCATTTGTTTATATTTATGATATCATATAATATTTTATATTTTTTTGGCCATTTGTTTGTTTGGCAGAATCGATTTTCAACATGAAGCGAATGCCCCTTCATTACTACAGTAAATGCTGAGCAAAGCATCATTTAACCATAGAATTAGACTGATAAAGTTGATGGCAGTTAAATGCATTATTGCAGTTTCTGTTTTTATCAGCTAATGTCCATGCACATGAGATAATGATCCTACAACAGAATCTACGCTTTGAATATTTTGGAATTGTCATCACAGCACAGGGTTGATAAAGTGAAACCTCTTGTCTCACAGTATCTGCACTCTGTCGGCACCAATAATCAGGCTTTTCACTGATATCAGCTGGATCTGTGAGATTTTATTTCCACATCAAACATAGCTTTCATCTAAATTAGTTCTTTACAAGGAAGATGGGAAACAGCACTTCAGTGGTATTTCCAAATGATTTAGTTTAATTCTTGCAGTTTAAAATGGGTGGACCAATTACTATAGTTTAAGAGAGTTGAAACAATTATTGATTAAGCATTTGAATTAAAACTATTTGATCAAAAAAACCAAAAGTTTTAGCAAAAACCCAAAGGATGTAGTCAACATCATCCGTTTAGCAACAGGAAAGTAAAACATACAATACACCAATTTTGTAAGTGAGACTCGTGTACTTTTCTCAACTTTTTCCGTCCTGTGATTCACGTTCTGTGATTCTGTCTGACTCGATGGTCTTATGATCCCGATCCACCCACACAGCAAATGTATAGCTGAACTCGTATTAGAGTATAAAAATTGACACTATGTCTGGCACTTTAAGACAGTTTCAAACACCCCCACATACCCCACAGCCATGTAGTGGACACACAGCTTTCCAGTCAACCCTGGTCAGTTCAATAAGTTGGAAAATTTTTCTGCAGCGCTGGAAGATTGACTGAACATGCGGAGCTCCAAGCGTTTTACAGTATTAAAAAGATTTACACATTTTCGATAACATTATTGACCAAAATCTGATGACGTAAGGCCTAAAAATGAACAGCTTAAGTAGGCAGCCTCAACAACAGAGGTTTAAATGTTGTGCCTACTGACAACTACAAAGCTGCTGACTGTAAGGAAGATGAAGTGTTTGTTGTTGGTTTCTGTCAGTACCAAGAATGTGATGAGGCAAACACTTTATTTTCAGGCTGGACACTGTCTGTAATTATGGTAATTAGATATACTGTATTAAACATGAGGGTTTGTTTTAGCTGTTACACATTTAGTTGTTTCATTCTGTGCTTTTTTGACTGGGGATCATGGCACCATTGATACAAATTGTACTGTTTTTAGTTAACAGGGTTTTTTGTGGCTATATATATGAGGTTACCATGGATCCAGGGGCCTTGCATTGCTTACCTTGATCATGTCTGTTTGGCTTAGGTGGTAAAAATACAAAAGTGATATAGAGACTTATGCTGCATAATACGAGTTTGTATCTACTTGCCATAGTACCTGAAGTACCATTTGCTGAACATCACAGTACCAGAGAAGGTACAAAAGGTCACACGCTAATTGAATTACATGGAATGTCTTTGTAATTATCAATTTTCAAAGTTGTACGGAAATGTTATAAAACAACTTAACATAAGTGGAAAATAGTGTGTGGTTACAGACGTAACAAAGCACACTGCTAACTACACCCAGCCACTGTCAGAGGTGTGGAAGACTTGAAACTGACACATAATATCTTAGATGTATCTACAGTTACTTATAAAGTGCATTTGCAGTCTAGGTTATTTAATACTTTCTTTGTTGATTTTTGCTAGTACACGAGTGGCATTAAAGTGTAAGAAAAATTCTTTGAAGACAAATACACGCTGTAAAATGCTACTTATATTAACCTCCAAGCACTACTAATTCTTCTCTCTGTCTGACGCTGACATTATGGACAGCACAGTTCATGTTGAGAGACGTGTTCAACTCTGAGTGTAATGGGCGGTGACCTAAAACCCAAAATGTCCAAAATGCAAAGAAATTGTGAGATTGGAGGAGACATACGTCTGCTACAAACAGGGGCAAAAGCAGGACGGGAGTGAGAGAAAAAGTGGGAGAGTGAGAGACGGATGTAACACCCTGTACCCTCCAGAATTTCAGGTTATTAACCAGCTCATCTCAGGCGGTTTTAGCCAGACTACGTAGGAGGAAAGAGGCCTCTCCAGCTCTCTACATTTCTGCTTACACTGAAATCCTGTGGCAGAATCAGAGCTTGTACTTAAGGGCAGTACTGCTTCCCCAAGTTTACATGGACCGTGGGGTACTTACAGTGTAAGTCTGAGAAAGTATGCACGCCTACAGGCTAATTATACAGCAAGTGTAATGAGAAAAATGGGGGACTTTGTTGGTGTTTGCTGCTCTGATTAACTTGTGACTTAACTCAAGCTCTGTTTTGTGCTGTATTGTAACAGCTGTGTCTCTGTCACCGCAAAAAGCAAGTTTTGTTTTCCCTCCACCTCAAGCCATTCCGCTTTTTTATTAAGCACATTGCTTTGCATCTGGTTTATGTCATGAGGTAAGCAGTGAGTACGCAGAATCAAAACACCACATGGTCACCACATCAAATAATTTACAGGAAAGAAGGTAATTATTCAAAAGAACTCAGCTCTGACTCCAGTTATCTTTAATTGAATCTAACTTGTTTGAAGTGTTTTCAATAATAATTAATCAGAGTATCACCTTACTGAGGTTATAACTGCAACATGTTAGTGAATGTAAACACACTTTGTGATTCAGTGGACTCATAATTGACTGCAACATGAGGTGCGAGCCATCCAATGGAACAGATTGCACAAGTCAAGCACAGTTCAGTCATTTTCAGCATAGTGTGTGTGTGTGTGTGTGTGTGTTTGTGTTGGTAGGGTAGATGGCTGTGTGGGTGGGTTAGCATGTGTAGCATGACTGTGTATGTGTGTGTGTGTGAATATGGCTCACAGCCAGTGTAGGTGGGTCATCATGCACAGTATGATGGAGTGAGTGTGTTTGCGTGTGTGACTACTGGAGGACAGTTAGATATACAGACAGACTGTCATTCTGGACGGTAGCCCAAGAGCTTCACTGGGAGATTTGGTACAGAGAAACTGAAATTAAGAATCATTAAATGAAAATAGAAGAGTAACAACCCTAATCCGAAAAGTTTGGGAGGAGAAAAAAAAAGTGTCTTCCCTTTTAAAATCCCATAGCTGAAAGTGTGTTTATCTCTCTTTGACAAATGACATCCATTAAAAGAAAAGTTGAGAAATTAAGAGAAAAGCGAAGGAGGAAAAAGCTATTTTACTGAAACAATAAAGTAATGTAGAATTGTGCAGGGTGGCTGGAATAGTTAATCCAACAGAGAGCTTTTGCCAGCACTCCATAACATTTGGTTTCTGTCACAGGCCCTCTGTTTTTAGATAAAACGGGCTTTTAATTCAACATGTAATTTCCAGTAATTCTGCAAAATCTCCTCAGTCTTTGAGGAGAGAAATTGAGGTGACTCGGGGTTGATTTTTGTTTCCCAGCTGTTGGCAAGATTGAGGAAACAGAATTAAGACGCTTTTCATTTTTGCTGCCATTGTCGTTCATTAGTTTTTCAGCAACTCATAATAAAGAACATAATATTTTGAATACTTTTCTGTATTAATTTGGGGATCTAAGGAAGTTCCACCCAGGACATGTGTTCCAGATAAGAGTCATGATGTGATTCTGTTATGTTTGGCTGTGTGTGTGTGTGTAATTGTGGACACATATGTGTGTATGTGTTTACAGATAGATAGTCTTAGAGTAAATGGCACTGGAGACAGAGATGGAAAGAACCCACCACCAGTGGGGAAAAGATGACAAGAGATCAGGAGAAAAAGAAGTGAGTGAGTGGGAGGTGTGGACATCTAAACTGTGAATCACTTAGAAGAAGTGTGGGGGTCAGCATGACCCCTAATGACCCTTCACACCCATCTACATGATGCAAAATCCCTCTGAGGTCTATTTTTTCCTCCATCATTTTTCTGTTCGGCCAACATCAGAAAATACTGCGTACCCATGAGGCTCTCCTGCAAACTATGGCCCAGATAAGTCAGCTTTGGCTCCACAGCACCCTCTGAACTACAAATAATGTCCATCATAGCGAGAGATTTAATATTGTATTGGTGTTTTGCGAGTTTTCTCTTACAGTAACTGAAAACACATGGAGGTAGTTCACTGACGTCAAGAGTCAAGAGTTATACTAGACAGAAAACATCTAAATACATTTTCTTTCAATTGTGTTTTTATAAAAAAGAATTTAAAATAAAGCTCTAGTCAAAAACTATCCCATTCCCCCAAAGAAACCCCACAGATTCATCATAGTTAGTAAAAATCTCCTCTGCTCCTTCCTGAATCAAAGCCAACGATGAGACATTTTCATACTCATATCACCACTAATGCTTTCTCTCTAAAAGATTGTACCAAACACAACTTGTTAGCCCCAATCCAGAGGTAAATTCCGAAAACGTAACCACACTCTCTCTGAGTCTTAATCTTTCTATGTCTCAACCTCAGTTAGGACCGGTTTCTGTTATTCAGCCAGGCCTGTATCCACCCCTCTTTCAGAATCTGCCCCAGTCTCCCTGTCAGTCCCATTTCCTGTTATCTTGCCGTTTCTGAGATTCACCTCCAGTTTGTCTCAAAGTATATGCAAAACATTCACAACATAGTGGTTTATCTTACTGGATAGATATAATTTGTATCAGGGCATTTAAGATTGTGTCTGTTAACTTAGTTGTAAAAAAACAAAAAAAAGCATTGTAAATGGCTTTGAACTCAGCTAAACTTTTGGGTTTCTGTTTGTGTGGTGGTATGCATAAAATCCTGTTCCTCAAGTATGTCAAAACACTCAAACACACATTGTTTGACACAGGTCTACTGCTACTGCAGCAACTATTAAAAATATTCTCTACTTGGCGTCTGCTGATAGACAGAGGAGGAGAGAACTGTGGGAAAAGAGGTCAGAGGCGTTGTTTTGGCTGCATGCAGCAGCCTCATAAATCAGAGAATGTATAAACTGGCTTTGCTAAGAGGAGGACACACAGGCGTCTGTCGGCCCGCTGGATCAGAAGCAGGCAAACAGAAATAAGTATTCTGTTTATGTTTGGATGCTTATGTGTGTGTGTTTATGTATTTACTTTTATGTTTAAACATGCTTGTGTACATATGTATACTTAATTTCCCCACAAGGATCATTAAATCTCAGCTTGGCATATTTTATATGAGCGCAATGAGCACGTGTTTGTGAAAATATTTTTTTAATGTGGGGGTTATTTCTTATTTCTTAAATTGTTGTGGCATTTTTTGGAGGGATTTCAGGATTGTGTTGTGTTTAGTTTTTATATTGAATGTCTGGTGCTTCTTTGTGTTTTCTTTTGTCTTTTAACATCTTAGGACCATGCTGAAAATAAGGGTTTTTACTTTAAGATGTTATCCTTTGAATTCTATCTCTGATAATCAATCAATCAATAAGCATACGCATGAGTACTTGTGTGTATATTTATGTGAATCAATTTATTGTTCCACGTCCGGATGATCTGAGGCACTGTGCCCCCCCCCCCCCCAACACCCATTGCCTACTGTACAAATATTAATAGTGCAGCATGTATTAATGGATTTCGTTACCCCTATTATTAGTCTTTGTCTTACTTTGATTTGTGGGATAAGCGTGCTTAAGTTTTGGAACTACAATTCCCATAATGCTTTGGCAGGTATAAACAGGAAGTGTAATGCTGCCACGGAGTCAGCTTTGAACTAGGCCTAATTACAGCTTTTTCTCTATATTTGTTTACAGTTTGGCAAGTTGGTACTTGTAAAAATATGCCAAATTAGCTGTTAGCAGTTCCTGTTTAAATCGTACACATGAATGTGCACATGAACTACATGAACACACGAACTATCATCCTCAAATCTCCTGCACCCTGTGATCTAAGGAATGTGGCCAGTGTGACTTTAGGAGACATCATACTGATCTACTGCAGAATGTTTGCTTGTGTACAAGGTATTATATATTTGCAAAGGCTAAAGAATGAGTTGCATATTCTGCAAATCCTCTCAAATGTTGTCATGGTCTAACAGCAACAGACTTGTGGGTGATTTGACTCCTTAGAGTGGATTTAGGATTGTGACTAGCTTGTTTTGGGTTTTTCTTCTGATTTGTAGATAGACTAACATGTATGTTAAATGAGCCAAAAAATGCGAGTGAGGTTAGTAAATACAAATTGACATCTGGAACTAAACAGGATGATACAGATTGTTGAATTCAAGATCAATATGTGCATTGAGACTGAACATTTTCAACATTTCAAATTTTGTCCAAATTCTATTACTTTCTGTGACAAAGAGCTTTTGATGTGGGGTGTTCTTTAAAGGACAAGATCCGTGATCCTAACATTGTGTTTTTTTTAATTCTACAAAAGATGTACGGTGGCTTCTTACTGATTCAGATTGACAATATAATATCAAACTTGAAGGACTTCAAACATGTTTTTGAAATAGTTGCGAATCATCATAAGGTTATAATATCAAAATTACATAATAACATACATGTGTGTCCAGAATGTGTAAGTTGAATTTCACAGACATATGTAATGCCAATTTACTTTTGGTTTGCTGGGAATGGCTTATTGGTCCACACTCTGAATTCAGAGGCACCTTGCACTCTTTGAGAAAGAATCCAGTCTAATGCTTTAAGCCTGTCCGGTGGTGTAACTTTGCTCCACCTGTCAGTGGCTCTTTTCGAGTTTGCTGACACTAAAGATTTTCTTTGTTCTGCTAATGACCTTTTTCCACTAATAAGGCACTGTGGGGATGACCCTCAGCCATGGGTTTGATCATTCGGTTTCATTCTCAGGTGGTTCAAATTACAGAGAAAACAACACTGTGGGTTGTTTCTCAGCTCAAAGGAAGTGATGCCACTACGCCTGCAGTCATGTCCTGGAAGAGCGTGGCTGAAGACATGACCTCACAACAAGCGCTGGGCTGACCTTTGGTAGTTTAAAATTAGGAAAGTGGTATGTCAGAGACTCTGCAGAAGTCATGCAATCTGACAACTTGTACCACTCTAGTGATTTCTGTGGTGCAGCAAATCCCCTGAGAGCTTTTTGTTTACAAAAGCCTGGGAGGAGAGAGCAGAGTGATTCACATATTGACCCACATCATTTGCAACTTGGTCTACTAAAAATTACAGTATATTGTTTTCTCCATTATATTGTGATGAAAATTGTTATCAGCTAGCTGCATTATGTTTGCCCCCTCCAAAATGTTGCCAATTAATTGTATATGAACATAATTTCTAGGAAACAGAGTTAGCATTAGAGACCTGTCTTCTGCAGTCTGATGCAGAAGTTTCATTTGATCATGATGCATTCTTTCTGCCTTCTAGTGTGCAAAATAAACACTTAATTAGCAACAAAGCCACAAGTGTTCACCTTTCCAAATCCAGCGGGCACAATATGAACAGAGAACATGGCATATTGGACACCAGGAAGAGCCGATACCTTTGATTCATTTAGATTTTATTTATGCGAAGCAGTGTCAGTCATTAGGAGCATCATAGGATTTGTGGTACCACATGTTACTCTTAACAATGACATTTGTGGGTCATAACATCCACTCTTACACAGGTTCTTACCTTATTTTATCTCAAGGATAAGGAACAGAAGAGCAAGGAGTCACTGACTCTCAGTTTTTCATTTCACATCACATCATATACTCTTCAAGTGGCGCTGAATCAGAGAGCGATGACTATATTTTACCGCTCAGTTTAAGCCCTTGATGAATACACAAATAAAACTGACTAGCAATACATTCAGGATAGAGTTTTACCCCGCAGTCCAAGGACATCACTTATGTGTGTGATATCACTTCCTTAATACTATATATTTGTCTTTATGTATTCATTTTTAGGTGCTGAGTGGGTGCATATTGAAAGGTGTTTAAGGGTGTTTCAAGGTTTCACTCACTCTGCCTTCCAAAGCTAGTAATAAAAAGCATATCCCTATTTTTAAAATGTTATTTCTGTAAAAGCCCACCATTTCCAAATCACCACATATTTGCTTTTCTACTGTGAAGAACGTTATTAAATTAAATCCTATTGAATCAATCCTGAGGATTTAAGATAATGGGTATACTGAAACAAAAGAATCTGTTGGATTTAATCAACAATTCGGTCACCTAATTGTTCATCTTTTAAATAGGACAGGACATGTTAAGGTTCTTATATTAACATTTACAGTCAAGCAGAGACACTGATGAGCCCATTGCCTGAGCAACAGGATGGTGCTGTGGCTCATTTCGGAAACCAAGCTGGTACAATAAACTCTGGTAGCAGTTGCATGGTATTTAACCAAACCACAAGCACAAACCTCCCACAACTTTAAACATTAAACACATCATATCCCTGGCTTAATCAGGTTTTCTCTATAAAGTGGAATTTTGATTAATAAAGTGTTACAAGAAACCGCACATCTGTAATCTTGCTTGCAGGACTGAGGTTTGTGGGAAATGTTTTTAAAGATGCTGTTGGAATTCAATGACCTGTGTATATTTTCACAAGACATTTTTATGTATTTTGGTTTCTTTTTGGCACATTAAGAGACAAATACATAGTTCATTGACTGCATGGTCCCCTGCCTCCGTTTCCTTCACTCACTGCATCAAGTCAGTCTGAGCAAATAACTGTGCCCATGAAGATGACTCTTGAAGGGAAAAATGATCTTGGTAAGCCACATGGCTTTTTGAAAGCTTGAAGACATCATTTAACCACTTAGAGAGAGGGTCAGTCGCTCCACTGTCGCCCCTATGTGGGTGAAAGGCCGCAATCAGAATGTTATTACTTGTTGACAGCATGTGTTTGCTGTTCTGAAAGCAGCTGCAGGGCGCTCTCCTCGACTCCTCCCCACGTGTTTTAGATAAGCAAGTAAAATACAATTGCTCTTTTTTTTCTTGAAGCTATTTAAGAGTTGGACAAATTTACTGAATGCTGCAAATGTCATCCAGGAAAACAATAAGTACAACTATTTGCTTGAATTGCTGCATATATAACCTAATTTATCTCTTTATAAATTATACTTTTACCATCAGCAAGACGTAAAGCCATCCAGCTGGCGTGAATAAATGGCCATTCATCAACAATTTCCTCACAATTCAATAATTTTAATACTGTATCCATCTTCTTTGGCAGCTCTAACATTTTGGCCAAATGTCCTACTGAGTCAACACTCACAGGAAAAAAAGAAACTTCTGAGTAACAAGAGAAAGGACTTTATTTGTCTTATAAAATGTCTTGGGGACACGGGCGATGAAACCATTAAACGGTTATGGGAGACATAACCCCGCTGACACTGATGGTATCGGAGATAAGTGGGCGGAGAACACACCAGGGACGAACCACACGAAACTCAACCCACCCCCTTAAAGCCCTGCTGTTCACCCTGACATGAGCAAATCAGGGAAATGGAGTCCCTGAAATTCCACTCTGGCCCTGCATCTACCTCCACTCCCCTCTCTTTCTCTCTTCTTGGTCTCTTTTCCCTGAGTCAATCAGGATAGTGTCCAAGTCTCCCCACAATGGCCACCACCATCACTGCTCACTGTTTGAGCTACCATTTACAACCCCATTCTCTCGCTGACTAATTAGTGTTATGGTTAGTTAACATTTTTGGCAGGCCGGGGGGTTCCCTATGACATTATGTCTAAAGCACTTGTCAAAACAGCAGTTGGAGGAGCTGTGCTGGCCTGCCGACTGGGGAGGTTGAGGCAGCGGCAGGGGTAGTGGAGGTGGAGGTGGAGGGGATGGAGGGAGGGAGGCATGGAAATTGCGGGTGGGCGAGAGAAGGGGAGAGAGCCTGGCATCTCAGGCAAGGCCCTGACAGCTCCAGTCTTCAGGCTCCCTGCCCACAAACAGCACCGGGAGTCAGAAAGACAGGCAGCATTAGCCGAGCTTGGCTGAAGTTAACTGCAATATGCAAACTTGTGCTTGCTGCCCAGAAGAAATCCTCTCCCTTCAATGCAAATCAGATTAAAGATGTTCATATATTGCAGTGCTTTAGCTCGGCTGCTGTCGTCATTTGACTATAATCCCACAGAAGTAAAACAATAGAGAAACATATTTCAGTGAGTTTCTCTTGTCTTCTTTCTTTTATTTCTTCTCCTGCTCACTTTATTCTCCTCCCTGCAACTTCTTTTGTTTTTCTTCTGAAGTTCTTTCTTCTTTGTTTCTCCTTTCTTACACTTCTTAACCTAACTTATTTATTCACTCTCTCCCTTCCACCCTCCTCCTCCATCCTTCTCCTCTTTCCATATCAGATTAGACCTGGTGCTTGTGTTTTTTCAAGTGTCTTCTATTTGCATGGAGTCGTACCCCTTGCTTGCTGCCCATTTACCTCTGATCTTAACTGATCCCCCACTGATAAGCTATCACCAATTTCAAAAGGGAAACCCATATTTAATTTGGCTTGTTATGAGAGTCTGAGACGCATTCCCTCAGTCAGACAGTTAGAAGTTCAAACAGAGCATGCAGGTAACATTTAAGCTCATACACTTACATGAATACATATCAAGGTTACCAATATAGATATGTTTTTATTATTAAAAGTTGCTAATGTCTCACACGCATCATTGCATGAACATGCCAATAAAGTCACCAAATTAGTAAAAATACTCGACTGTCAAGAATTGGAAGTATTGGACTAGAGAAGACAAGATAAAGACAAGAAAACCAGTAACATCCACTTCAAAACATGACACCAATTTCCATTGATGTGTTATGTTGTTGTTTTCATATTTAAAATTACACAAATATTATTGGTACATTGGTACACATTTATATTAGCCAATAAGCAGTAATGTATAAAGCTGCCTCCTAACAAGTACCATATTCCCTTAAAACTTTGTAAACCTTAAAATAAATGGTAAGTTGTAGATTTACAAGTACATATGTAGACTAGAATGTGTATGCATGCAACTAGTTGTAGTCAGTTGGAGCATTAAGTGCTTCAGAAGGTGAAATGATTGAACTAACCAAAAACTATCACAGTTTGGGTAATTTTTAAACCATGATGTCACCACAGCCACAATTCTCTGCCAGCGATTGACTGCCCAAAATCCGACCTCTTATCCCCCCCATCCTGCTCCCCCTTTTCCTGAGTCCGGTATTTATTTGAAAAGTACAGTCTACTCTCGTTGATTTATAGCTTTTAAAAAGGAGGGTTTATGGTATCCCTGCCAGTTAAAGGCTCCCAGGGTTGCAGTTCTTTTGGCTGGAAGCTAACTTTCTCTCAGACAAGACCATTACTCGTCATCTTTCCACGCAGTGCTGTGCATTCACAAGTTCACTTTCTCAGACCAACTTAAAGTACCTGTAAACTCCAGAATACACTTCTCTTTTGTTTTTCATCCAGCAGAGGATGCAAACAAAGTTCTTCTTCCTTTGAAATCCCTTCAGAAGCCTTCCCTCATCCCTATTGATATAGTGATGATATGTAGCTGAGGTTTACTTCAAGTCCTCCTGAGTCCTCATGAGTTGTGTTAGAAAAGGAGGCAGGTTGCATATCAGCATTTTCCATCCATGAGCCACAGTGTGATTTCACACCACACACTGTTTTACTAAACACACCTACCCGGCAGAGTGCGGTAGCAAAAAAGCACTCATGCATTCTTATTCAGACTTGCTTGTTTGTCCATACATACACACATCCATACACTCTGCACATACATACATCCACTGCTATAAATCCAATCCAACTTCTTCTAGCAGCAGACTCTGTTACTGTAGAATCCATCTGTAGTGCAGAGGCTGTTAGAAAACTCCGCAGGGCAGAGGAGCTCATCAATAATGCAGCAGAGAGAAGCCGATGGCTGGGTATGGGAGGAGAGGAGAGATCTGCCCTCGGGGCTCGGAGGTCCAGTAAGGCCCTGCAGGCAGAGTGATAGGCTGGTGCCCTCGGGGCAGCGGGCCACCGGCACCAGCATCACATAAGGATGCCTAGTGAGAAGCCCCGCTGTTTGGATTAGTCCTGCCAGACTTGATGTGTGTATGTGTGGTTCTGCGTGTGTGTGTGTTTGTTTTTGTGTGCATAGGAGCAGGGCGCTAAAAGAACTGTGTACTATCAGTAACCATTAGCACCTCTGATTATTATCACTGTGGCTTAATGTTCAGCAGCAGGCTGAGATGTAGATAAATAAGCATAAGGACACACTCAATGATAGCAGCAGATGCCTATATGCACATGGATGAATGAAGCCTTCTTGAAATACTTGGCGACTAGCCAGGCTGACATTTTTTTTTGTTAGCACTACCAGCCAATTTAACCCACTATGTCACTGCACAATGTCAAACAGCACAGTGAAACCCTGTTCATCAAAATTCATCATAAAGTCTAATAGTTCTTTTGAACCAAAAGCATATTTCCTTTGATAAAGCAGCTTAAAATACTCTGGATATTCTCAACTACTTCCACTATGCAAACCCCAATTGTTTGACCATGCCAAACAGATTTAAAATGGCCATAAATCACATAGAAATATGAGTTCAGATTTTCCCGTACCCACTGTGTTGTTCACTAACGAGACATCTCCACAAACAGAAACATGATCTACCCTTGAAGTTCCCAAAAGGAAAAGCCCAATTCTTTCAATACCAGAAAAATGCCGGGTTACCTTACTGAGGTTCCCTGCTCTGTGTGATTGCTGCTAGCTGTAATTATGACCAACACTAACCAGGATCAGGCTGTCCACAAGATGGTTGTGCGACACCGACGTGGTTTGGAACTGTACTCCTCCTAAGAAGCCTTGCCTGGGAAGTAACCCCACCATGCGTCTTTCCTCTCCCCACTTCCAAATATCCCAAAATTACAGGAACGCTCCAGTGAGTGTGAGGGCATGCTGAGTTTGAGCGCCAGACTTTTGCAGTTCAATGTCTGTCTCTGATACCACTCTTGGGGTAAGGGATGGTGGGATTTGATTTAAACCCGCAGGTGGTTACACTGCAGCGGCTGTGGAACACATTATCGCAGGGGTGATCCTGCTTTTAGCTCCTCATCTTCGTCCCCTCCTCCCACCAGGCAGAATGACATTTATAGGGTCCTGTGCAGTGGTCTGTGACCGTGAAAACCATCGTTGCTCTTGAACGCACATCCCACCCTTCCTGCTCCACAGCATGTCAGTCAGATAGTGGAGAATTTGGGATGGAAAGTCTGCAGGGCAGAGATGAATGGTTGACTGACTTGTGTGCTTGGTCTAACTGAAAATATGGAAATGTCGGCTGCAAGCTTATTTTACACCACAAAACCTGCAGACCTACAGAAAGATGTATGCAAATGTGTCTGCTTGTGTTGTGTTCTTCAGTGCTTCTGTCCTGTTCAACAGATATGTAGACTCACTGTATTTACTTTATGAAAATCCTATTAGAAAATAACATAATTACCATTACTTGGTAAATCCATAATAATAACATCAAATGTGATTCAATCTTTGTCATGCTTAAAGCCACTATGTGTTAAATTTGTAATTTCTAAAAATTATATAATTCTTTTTAACATTGGTCAGTGTATGTGCTGCTTTTAGCCTTTAACTGTCCCTGAGTTGGATCATTAGAGAGAGGTATCAGCATGCATGGCTGTCTGGAACTGTCTTTTCTGACTACCACTATGGGGCACCAAAGCCAGAAATGTTCAGGTCCTACACTGTATCTGATGTACTGCAGCCAGTGTGGGAAGTAGTGGCCCTACATGTAGCGGTGCTAGTTTAGCTACATTTTCCCTGTAGCAGATGGGTAGCATAGCGTTGCTGTAGCTTAAAGATTCCCTCCATGCATGTTTGAAAGCATAACAAAATACTTAATTAATTAAATTATAATTACATTAAAATATTTTCAACAAAAAAAGTTAAATTACCATTTTTCAATGAGTCCCTCTAACTCATTGAAAAATGGTAATTGCAGGCTGTGCACAGACAGGAATTAATTTATTTAAAGAAATAAAGAACAGCCCACAAAAAATGGGTGCTTTCTCTCTAGGATGCCAAATGGCAGGTGCTCAAGCCCTCTTAGAGTTCTGTCTATGCACTTGCATGAAGTGTCCAACCTTCATAACATGAAAACCGTATTATGAATATTATTTGAAATGTGTTGATCTGCATGGGAATTCATTTGTTAAAGTAAAGAATTTTATGATTCTTAAATGATTTAAAGAGAGGCCGGTTTTTTTTCACATGCACTTCAAAGAGCATAAGTAACGGAAAGCCAGCAACTAGAAGTTGTAATGTTTCCCATTTGCGTGTAAAAATGGGCAGATAACAAGCTTATATGGAATCAAAGCGAGTTGCTGTTACTGGTACCGTAGAAAATAGAGGAAATGTGAGGGGAAGTGAGGGTTGTGGAATGTCTGGAACTGTGTGTGACTGGTTGGTTAGCTGGTTGGTTGGCTCTCTAAATGTGGCTTTTCATGGATATTTATACATACAAGTTCCAAAAAGACGCCCAAAAAACCGCCATCACTTACCTCCCTACCCCCACTACCACGGCCCCCGCAGACGCATGGTTGCATGGCAGACAAACATATGCCTATATTCTTCAGTCTTCCACCTTAAATTCCCATTACGACACACATACATACATTAACATACACATAAACATACTTAGCAACCACTCTCCTCACTCAACTCTTCACACTCACACACGGGACTGATAAACCCCAAAGTGCTCCTTTATCGTTTGCAGATATTTATTCTACACTGTTTATAGTTCTGTATGTCAAAATCATTGTGGAAAGTGTGCTCCAACATGTTGATTTAAGAGAACATTTACATAGGCCGCTCTCTTTTCTCTTGCTTCTTTGTCTCTCCGTTTCCCGTCTTAACCAGAACCATATTGACGCTGCCTTTGAACACGGTACACTGAGAGCAGATCTTCGTGTAGAAATGAACTGAGTAGGTGCATACAGAGCTGGGCTAAAGCCAAACTAATAACTGTACCATATTAACAGGTCACAGAAAAGCCATGTTTTTACATGTAGTGGGCTGAAGTCAAATAAACTGATGGTTTGCCATAAGCGTTGCCTGGCGTTCTGAATAATTACCTTGTCAAAATGACTTGGCACGTGTGTTCATCCAGTCGCTGATGAAGCTATAAAAGGGCCTTCGTTGAGGTTTGCACCCTCATTTTCAGCACGTTGTAAGTTAACTTTAATTACCTCAATGTTTCTGGTTAATTTGATAGACCAGACATTTTTCTAATGCAAATCTGTGCACAGCTTCATTCCACCAGTCTTCTGTGCTAGTGAGAAATGTGAAAAGTTTGAAACAGGATAGTTCAACGAGCTAAAGCCGCAACAAGATTTATACATAGAACCAAATGACCATAATATATCTGTGGGGGTTTTATTGGGTTGTTGATCAATACCTCTAATTTAACCATTAACTCACCGGATCAACTTCAAAACTTTGAACAACTTTACATCATCCACAGTAAAAGTAAAAGTAAATGTATGTAAATGTTTGTTTTGTTGTTGTTGTTGCTGAATAAGCTATAATTTATAGTTATATTAGCGATAAGGAAATAATAAAGTAAGTTGTAATTTACATATTTATAATTTACATTTACTTTCATTATTTCATTTTCACATTATGCTAGTTTAGTTCCAGCCATTCCTGTCCTAATAATGCAAGCACAAAAATGTTGTTTTTTTTTTTAGCAAATATGTGAAGAGTTGGGTCAGGATTGTTGATGAGCCCTCACAGATTGCTCAACAACTGTGTGACTGGCATTGCAAGTACACAAAAGACATAAAAAGCTTAATTCTTAAATGAAAAAGCTAATTACAAAAAATCACAAGCAGCAGCATAATCACCATAGTACGTTAAAACACAACAAATTAGCTCTTACTATGCTAGATGTTTCTATTGGATCACAGCTCTGGTTTAATGGCATACTCTTTTGTTCATGTGTGTTTACTGTTTGTCAATGTCTAATGTGTACCACTGTAAGGAGAGATAAGATCTATCAATGCTGTAATTAGCGGTTTTAAATAGAGAGCATTAATTAAGTTGTTTTGTCCTTAAAGAGAGAACAAACTACACACATCACTTAATTCAATTAGGAATGCTTTCCTAAAAGACACCAGTCCTGTTGGAACATGTGACAGCACAGTCCATTAGCCGGGTGGATTTAAGTAGATTTAAAGTAAGTAGATTTGGCTCACAGTCTTATCTTTACCTAATTAAAAGAAGTGAATAAGTAAAGATCCTGGGGACATGCTCAGTGACAGCCCCCGTAGCTGTTCAGACCCGTGGCCTTTTTGTTAGAGGTTCAGTCGCTGTGACCATTAGATGTTCCCTTTGGGATTTAGATTTTATTGTGTCGTCTACTACAGCGCAGTTTCCTTCCTCACAGAGGTCAAAAGTTGGGCCAACAACAGCCGACATTCAATGGGCACGTAATGCTTTACCTGTACAATCTACTGGTTTTTGTGGGGATAACTGTAAAGTTTATTACATACATGTTTATGTACAGTATAGAGCTCTTGAATTTTGCTTTGTATCTGTGACTGGTGCAGGTAACGGTTGGCTACTGGAAGGAAGACAGATGTTTTTGTGCAAGTCCTATTCTGTATGTTAAGAGTACAATGGTAGCTTAAAGATCACACACAGATACACACACACACACACACACACACACACACACACACACACAGACAAACACTGATTATTTTGAATCCCTGAATGCTTATTCCAGTCCTTCTCCGCTCTCTGTTTTTTTAATGCATGTTGTCAAGAAACAATAAAAGTTTAAATCGAAACAGAGCCTGCGCTTGGAGGAAGGTAATGGAAATCATTAGAGGACATCATTGTTCAATATTTATACGTGTGTGCGGATATGTATAAGCATGTCTGTGTGTGCATCTGCAATAAGTCTTATGCAAGTATTAGACTGTTGTGCATGTGTGAGCCTTTGTCACGTTGAGACGCATACATGTGTCCACAGTCTACATGCAGCTGCACAATCGTTCTGTTTACGGGCTTTAAGAGAAAACAGTGTCCCCAGAGTTCCAGCCGTTATTCATAGTGTTGGAACTTTTTAATAGGAAACCAAGTGAGATTTGGCTCGGTGGAGACAATAGCTCATTGATGCTAGGGCCGTGTCACTCCTACCTTCTCACTCCCTCTGTGCTTTTAGGTGCTGACAGACTGATAGGCAGCTATTGTTCCACATCTGAATCGGAGGAAGGCAAGCTGTGGCCTCTCCCTTGCTCTCTTGCTTCCCTCTTTCACTTTACCCCCTGGTTCGTCTGAACTCCCTCTCTTAAATCCTTCTTTTTTTCTCTGTCTCCCTCTTTCTCCATGTACTTTAATATTTTGATTTCACAGATCTCCCCCTTTTGCTGGCCCACTAATCTCCTGCTCGTTTCCCCTTTGTGCTAGTCTCACTTCCTCCCTCTCATCTCGCTGTCTCTTCCTTCCCCCTCCCTGGCTCTTCCCCGCTGTGCATCTGTCATTCCAACTCTCCCTCCCTTTTTATCTCCCGACTGTACATATCCGTCTATCCGTGCCTGGAGTGCCACAAGCAACTTGGCAGGTCACATTCTTTGCTCGTCCATCTGTTGGCTTGATCTCCAATTTCACTTTATCGACATTGTCATCTTTTTTACTACATTGTTACCTCTCTCTCCCTCTGTCTCCTGCGCTCGTTCAGTCTGTCCGTGTCATCACCTTCATTTGTCCACGAATCTGCCTGCTCTCATAACCTTCTCCGCCCAAAGTAGCCAGGGGACCAATCTGGGGTGACTTCATGGTGAATGCGTGTTCAAAGTTCAAAGCAAAGTTTGCTCAGCAGTGGCAATTTAAATTAAGACAAGTGTTATCTTCTAAAATTCCTCAGTGGTGTCACGCTTTGATAATTTCTGCAGCACTTTCCGATAATTGGGGTGTGTGGTAACGAAACCAGATATCCTGCGTCTAGTATCCTATTAATGCCAGCAGGAAAAAGGGCTATTTTAGTGATAAATGGTTTAATGTATAGGTATTAGAGAAAACACTGTCCGTGTCTGTAAGCTTTGTTAAATCAAAGGAATAGTTTGACATTTTGGGAAATACACTTATTTGCTTTGTTACCAAAAGTTAGATGTGAAGGTCAATATGCTCAGACACAGTAAATATGAAACTACCTCCAGCATTTGGTTAGCTTAGCTTAGCATACACAGCCTGGGCTCTTACCAAAGGTTTTTAAATATTCCTAACATCACTTGGAATCTGCGCTGGTTGCCTGGCAACCTTAGGGTCTCCAAGTTACTGTGCCTGGACCAAGAAATTGTCAAGCACATGATTCTCCTTAAACCTTTGTTTTCGATTGTTAGGTTTGCCCCTTATTGTGCAGCAAAATTGTTTCTAATGAGCATCAACAGAGACAATTTTAAGTGTATCAGTCAGTTGCAGGCCACTAAGCTGTGCCAGTTACCTCAGTGTCATTGCTCTTCCTTGTCATATAGATAACTAAATGCAATAAAAAATGCATGTATGTAACAGTCTCAGCGTAGAATGCCTCACTCCATCTATTTATGTTGCATTCTGGCATCAGTCCACTGAGTGGCAGTGTCATGTCACAGCTAACATTCAGACAGGCGCCCTCTGCGGCCACACAAACACACTCACACACACCTCCACACATAACTTCTTACAAACCAGTTGGAAAGATATATGGACAGAATGTGGGGCACAGAAACACACACACACACACACACACACACACACACAAACACAAAGCACGCATACGCAGACACTCACATGCAGTAACAGAACAATCTCTTCTGTCTCTGACAGCACCAAGTGACACTTTACAATAACACTCTGGTCTGAGGGGAGAGAGGAAGTTGACTTAACGAAGTGTCTGGGAATAAAAGGTGGCCTGTCTCACTCGCTCACAAAAAAGGGTCAAAGTGGAGCAGCCAGAACAGGCCATTCTCTGAACCAATGTGTCACACATTCACTCTCTTACTCTGGGATGTCATATGAACATTTAAAGAGTTCCAGTTAAAAATGAGGCTGACTGTTTGAACAAAGACACATGCTTACACATACTAAATAATGACCAACACATACTAGACATCTTTCTTTTGTACAATAGATGTTCAAGTCCTGAGAACATTAAAATATGTCTTGTTTTTTAAAAATAATTTTTCTGCCCCTTACATGCAACACGACCATTTTGTCTTTTAACAATATATCTTTAAATTGCAGGAATTTTCATTCAATAATGTATGTATGCACTATGAAAATGTTTGATTGTATGATTGTAGATTTTATAACCCCACCTAGCATATCGTACCTAAACAAAGAGTGTTCACTAACCTTTCAGACGAGTCAACCCACTGCAACTTCAATACCTGTGAAAGTCTCACATACACAATGCCAGTCCTTACATCAAAAGTTATGGCAACTGATTTAGATTCACATGGTGGAAAGTCTCCATATGAAAGTAAACAATAGCAGTAGTGAGATTTTGAAATGTGTTTTAAAAGCAAGTCTCCAACATAAGAATGTCCACTCTTTCTGTATTTCACTGCATGCTCTGATTTCATTCAGCACACACTCATCCCCTACAGTATATCTGAGTTCACTTGGCTTTCATTTATGAAGAATGGAGGAGTAAGTCTGTTCCTGGCACAGTAACACACCACATACTGTATACATTCAGTTCAGACAGAATCCTGTTAACTCCTTAAAGGTCCAATCCGTAAATACAATATGGTGTTGAAGCACTGCTATGAGACTACTGGCTGTGTTCACACAGTGATTTATTGAGGATGCATTGAGGACATTACTTTCAGTGGAAGTTATTGTCTAAGCTTTGCATACAAGGACACACAGGGTTTGGCAGCTAAACATGAATTTTGAATGTGTTTAGAGTCTTTACAAGGCTCGCACAGTAAAGCAGAGCTGTATGGGGAGGGGGGGTATTCTCTTTTGCATTGTTACTGTAAATGTGGATGATAGTTATATGTATGTAGATGACAAGTGCATGCCAGGACCTCATCGGTTTTTTTGGCTAAATATTCAGATCCCAAACCAATTTTGTGTAAAGAAATGTGTTTCTTACCTTATTCATAACATGCAAAAGAAACCACAGAATCACAAAAATATAAACAATTAATATATATATATGCATACATAAATAAAGTGTATTATTATAAGAAATATGCACTATGGTTCCATCGTCGAAGCAAACTACTCACTTTTTTGCATAGGTTAACTAAATACAAATGCTGCAGTGTTAGTGCAGTCACAGCTAGTAGCTGGGCTTCGGTTTTATTGCATTGGTCGGAATTATTAAGTGTACAGCCTTATTTCCCAGAATGACATTTACAACTCCTGGAAAGCTGTTGCAAAAGTGCAGTCAAAGGTGTGTTTTATTTTGGTTAAGTAACCACGGCTATGTCACTACAGCATGTCAATTTGTTATCTTTCCCTCCCTGTATGATTGTTGTTGTGAGCGGCAGCTCCACAAAGAAGCTCTGTTCTTGACTCTGACACCAAAACCTGGCTTTCTGTGTTGATGTTCAAAACAGATGAAAATTTTTTCGCCATGACACTTAAAACTAGCAGCTCCAAATACCTCACTATAACATCACAATGCTTATTATGGTAACATCAAACAACAAAAGGAGTCTAAGGTACATAAACAATGTCTGGTTTACCTATTAGTGTTCTATTAAAGATTTTCACAATAAATGTTGCCTGCAGCCCACTCTTTTTAATACATTTAGACTTATTCTTGTCCTTAACAAAGTGATTGTCAATACCATCTTGTAATACAAGACACTGCAACAATGCAATAAAGTAATAGATTCACACAACCTCTTAGGAAATCTAATGGATGATGGAATAAAGAAGGGAGACTTAAATCAGCATCTAAAGAAATTGGTTGCAGAGGAGAAAACAAAGGTAGCAAATGTGGGGAAGGTATATGGTGGGAGAGAGCTTTTGGATGATTTGTGCGGTGGCGGTAGCAGCCTTTTAGTGTTAGTGTGTGTGTGTGTGTGTGTGTGCATGTGTGCACATGCGTGCGTGTGTCTGTTTGGAGATGGCAGGGCTAGAGCTTCCAGATGTGGTGTGGGCAACTTGCCTGTCGGGACCCAAACACAGGAACTTACCCCTGATGGCGGAGATTAATCAAAGCCAGGGGAATCTCTGCAGCAAGACGAGGAGGGGAGGATGTGTGTGTCTCTTTGCCTGTGTTTATTTGTGGGATGAGTACTTTTTTCATACATATGTTTTTGTGTGTGCATGACTACCAAAGTCCTGAATAAGGGAGAGCTTCTATCTTTGCCAAGTCTGTTGATTTGTCATCCACTGCCTAGAAAAGGAATACAACCCTTAGCTTTATTGATGGTGCCCTTTGGGAAGAGACTAATACTAACCTTATTATGGGAAACATGTAGTCATGCTGGCATGCGCTCAGTATTTACAGTACAACCAACCAAAGCAAAGTATGATATTTTCCCCTAAAATTTCAATCTGATTATAAATCAGCACGTGTATATACAATAATCACTCGGTCAAAACACATTTACCGCATCCCTAATGATGGTTTTCAGATTTAAAGTCTTGCTTATGGAACTTCATAAGTCTTTGTCAGAAGCAATCAGAATGGGTTTGCAGCCTCTCATGGAAGACTTACAGACTTTGCCATAATCTCGAGGGCTTGGTGCAATTTAAAACTCACGCTATTGCCCTCCACTATCAGCTGAGGGCTTTGGTAGGTTAATGGCATTTTGCTAACTTTCTCTTAATGCATTTTTCAGTCTTTGATTCACGCCCCAGTGCACTCTTTTGCAGCACTTCCATACTATCTGATGGGACATCACGTCCTGGCGTTTATCAATTAATTGCACACTGCTCCTGGGTGCCATTGTGAGCCATTGTGCCATTTTTTTTCTTTTTCAGTAAATGAGTGATGCATGTCTTCTCTGAGGTTCCCTAGATAGAGGAGAGTAATTAATCACAGGCAAAGCTATGGCCAGAACTTTGGGTCCTGTGGCAACCTGCTGTGACATCCGTGGTTACGAATGTACAGGAATGCGTGGCTCTTGGAACTGGAACATTTATCACTGTCCTATCACATTTTGGGGGGGCATTGTTGATAAAGAGACCGTCCTATAAAAATACTTTTGGAGTCCATCAGGAATAGCATACAATGTATGAATACAAACCAAATATGGGAGCAGATTGTAGGTATTATGTGAAGATTGAATTGGGGACTTTTTTGACAAGCATTGGATGAGTGGATTGATCCATTCTCATGCCTGTGCATCAAATATAGCTTAGCTATAGAATGGAAGCAGGGGGAAACAGCCGGACTGGCTTTACAGGTCTGGCCTGTACATCTGTGCAGCATCCCCTATGGTTGCCTAGCAACCTCATGGTGATGAAAGTCACTTGTCCCAGCTATTGTTAGCCAAGAAATAGTTACATTCTGAAACGCCTGTTAGAACCACAAATTGTTGTTTTAGTATACAATTGAGATACGAATTGTTGGTATGCACATTTTTCTACCTTTGGACAGATCCAAGCCAACCCCTATTTCCCCGTGCATTCAGTCTTTATGCCAATTTAAGCTAATGTCCTCTTGGCTCTGACTCTGGCTCCATACTTAACGCACATTGATGAAAATGGTATCAATCTTCTTATGGAAAGAACCGAACAAGCCTATTTGCCAAAATGTCATACTATTCCTTTAATGGACAGTTGTGAGGGAACATTTGAAACAAAGCCCATATTACTTCTGCTAACTGGCAAACAACAACACATGTTTCACAAGACACATTTAGCATATGCAAATTCTATGTTATTGCTAGACATATACTGTTAACAGACACATTCGTTTTGATGTCTCTGTTGACCTGTTTCCATCTTTCTCCTCTATGGAAAAGGTTTTATCTTGATTGATGGTGATTTGGTATTGTTGGCTTCTGCTATTGATTCTCAAAAAACATTGTTCCAATAAGAGCTGCTGCCCATCAGGTCAGTTTTTACCTTTCAGGCTAGGGGTGCCTCTGACTGCTGGCTCAAAGGTAATTCAGAAACAACCTTGCCAATGGTAACAAGATAACATTTGACTCTATGGCCAACACTGTAATAAAAGACCATTCGCTGGAGTTGTTTTAAGCGACTGACATTGCTGGTAATGGGAGCTTACTGGTACTGGAGATACTGTATACACTGTTTATACAAACCACACAAACACAATTGAATATAGATTATGAAAATCATAATTTCTAACACTGTCAACTTTTGGTTGCTGCAAGTAAAGAGTAGAAGATGGTGGAAAGATTTCTCACGTATTTAATTGTGATACCTCCTCTCTTAAATTGCCCTCTTTTGGAAGTGAGACCATCAAAATTGAGGAAAGAGATCCTTAACATGGTCTCTGCTCTTCAGAATAACCTATTTAACATTTCCACTGGACTGTACTCAGCTGTGAAGAAATGCAATTATTTTAAGCAAGTCTGCTATCTTACGGATGCATCACTAAGGTCTATTTTTCTAATTAGCATGTATTTAAATGAGAGGCTCTTACGTAACAGGTGGGCTTTCAACTAACTGCAAACTACTACAATGTGATTCCCCAGTACTTAGTAGCACTATAGCAACCCAACGCCCTAGGCTAGTGGCCATTCTTTTCGACATCCCAAAATTAGCAAACATATTTATTTAGTGGAAATTAACTGTGTAGTCATTAATAAATGCTAACAAGGCTTGGTTTTATCATGCATATTATATAACTGAATGGTCCACCTATTTCTTTGTTTGACCTTTTTCATAAATCATTGCACTAATTACAGGTCACAGCTCTAAGAGCTTGCAATACACTTTTTGACTTACACAAAATGCCTGTCAGGAAAATCTTAGGTGTTACTAATAACAATAATGATGGCTGAATTCCACTGAGGTCACCAGTAATCCTAGTAATACTAGTAATGCTAGTGAGCCAGCTTGTACAATAACATGGTCCTGGCACTGTCATACCTAAATAATATAGCCATTATTGATTTTATTACGCCTGTGTATAATAAGTCTAACATTAACCTGGCGAACAAGGTAATATATTGGGAAGCATGGATAAATCAAGAGAAAGACATCATAGCTGTCCATTGAAAAACACATATCTTCAAATCTGGTGATTAACTGAACTTCTTCTTCTTAAGCTAAACTGACCATTTGAAACTGTTGAGTAATTGTCACATGATCTGGACTATCACAGTATTATGAAGGCATGCTCTCAACATACAAAATGCATGGGAAGTTTGCTGTAATGTCAAGTTGACCTACATGTTCATCTCAAAAACTTTGCCTTAACATGACCAGAGTTATTGGAGATCAGGGCAACAAAATATACACAAGACCACAACACTTGATGGTTCAGTATGCGAAAACTGTATGCTTCTAGAATCTTCCAAGTGGTCTCTTCATTTTGGATAAACATATATTGTAGATCTTTCACTTTTTGTTCACAAAGCATTATATTTGCATAATAAGACTGTGCTGATTTTACAAAAATTCTGGTAGACCATACTGCATGTTGAAACATCCTGTGAACCCCTGCTTGCCCTCTTACTGATAGCTGCTCTGGATAAGAGCATCAGCTGATGCTTAAAATGCAAATGATATTCTCAGTGGGCCAGGGTAAAGTGCAGCCCAGCTCTGTTCTTGTATTTGGTTTGGAAGTGTGAAAATATGTCAGGGATGTGGAGTTGAGTAGAAAATGCTTGAGGGAAGATGAGCAGGTCTCTGTAGACTTATGGAATGTATCGTCTGGCAATCTTCTGGATGAGGCCTGCAGGTGTGCTTGTGAATGATTCTTGCCTTACAGTAAATGCTTGATGCTGAAAGTTACATGATGCACATGTAGATGCACATGTGCAATAATGCACAGCTGATTACAGTTTCAGTCCTTAGTTGAAATCAATTGCAAACACAGCAGTGATACACATGTGCAACACAATTACATTGGCAGATAGCCTACCAACCTGATCTATATTCTAAATTCTTGAATATGTATAGCCTCACCCACTTCTCTCTTTACTATTAATACAATTCCCCTCCCTACTGCTTTTCTGGAGGACAAGCTCATGACGCCACATCTCCATTCAACTCTGGAAGCACAAGATTATTGTAATTACATGCATGCGCTCTCCCACCCAAATTAGGAGCATTACATTTGTGACCCCTAAAATGAGAGAGCCGCTATCTCTTAGCAACCCATACCAACAATAAAAACCTTCTATTCAAAGGGGCTCATAGTGGCATATTAGCTGGGAATGTGCTTTTACTTTCCGCCTGCACAATTTGCATTGTTGGAAAATAGGTGAAGGCGCCAGGCAGATGGTTTAAATTGATTCTTCTGTTCTTATAGATGGAAGTCTGAAAAGTTAATCCTGAAATATACTGCCAGTGCCAAAGCTTGTCTGCCTCTGGCAGTACTGCGAAGGCTATATGCAAAGATGAAGCCATGCGTTCAATGTTTAATCACAGAGTTGATTGTAATATAAAACATAAATGTGCATATGGCAGTATAAATGTTCCAAAAAACTGATTTTATATAAAAAAGTGTAATTAAAAGTGTATTTTTAAATAAATATATTTATAAATAATATATTTATAAGTTCCTATAACAAGCTTAATTAAAATAAGTGAAATGAAAATTTTACATTTGTGAGATTTGGGTGTTTATTTTTGCAATGCATCATATAAACTTCCTTATTCACCTTTACCTCCCAGGTCTGTGAATACCTGTGGGCATTACCCCTTTACCCCTGTATGCTAACAGTTTGGAGAGCTCCAAAAGCCAGGGCCATGGAGTTCAAACAGGCCCCAGACCCCAAGCTAGCTCCCTGAAGGAAACCTGGGACTCATTGGTTCTGCATTTCCTCAGCTTCTTTGACGGTGTTGGACCCCGTCATAAGCGTGTCACGTTGATGAAGCTGACTCAGAGGCGAGCAGAAGCAGGAGCATGGCGTCGTCACCAGGGAGCAGCAGTCCCTGGTGTAAAGAGGGAGGGGTTGGAGGTGGTGAGTCTGGGATTAGTTTTGTTCTGTGAGTTTGACGTGTTTACATGTTTATGATGCTGCAAGACAGAACATGGAGTTATGGAGGCCATCTATCATACCAGCATTCCCATTTTAGGCATTTAGCTGCTGCATAATAATCCACAGTGCATTACTGCCTTGGCGCTTGCTCAAGGATGCTATTCGCTTGGCCCCAGTGTCATATACTAATGTATTGTTAGAGCAGTTGCACATTATTTTCTAACTGAGAGCATGGTCTTTTTTGTCCTTGGGTGTATGTAGTATGTGCTTCTCATTGGTTAACTTTTACCCAACCATTTTAAATGTTATGAGGAGGTTAAAAGGGGTCACTTCATTAGTAAGATAAAAATGCCCCGGCTTCACGGGCAGTGTACTCTATTTTGCTGTGTTGTTTGTGCTCCACAGGCTTAGTCAATCACCATTACCCAGTGTCGGCCTTGTTTGCTCTTTGCTGCTCCCTCTGGTGTTTGTCCTCCCTCCTTCTTGACCACCTATTAACAAACACAGTGAGATAATGTAACTAAATACAAGTTGCAATAATAAAGGGGATTCATTCAGTACTTAGAGTGAATCTGGAAGATTGCCTTGCATGCTGATTAATGAGTGAAGCAGATTTTATCTACTTTGTTATTAACTTCTCTCCCTCCTTGACTCTTTGGCTCCCTCTCCATTTTCCGCTGACACATTCCCAGAGTGTTACCTCACCTAATGAAGATGTGCCTCCGATCTTCATTTTCAGCTCTGTTTTGTCTTGTCTTTCCAAATAGCTCCCCTGATGATGCGTGTTTCTTAAAGGGAAAATTTGCCGCCTGTCATGTGGCTACCCACTCAGTGTTGATGGTAAATGCTGTTAATTTAAGAAAGGCATTCCTCAGTGAGTGCTATGTTGAGCAAAAAAAACTGAGATGTCTTGCTCGCTGAGCCGTACTGGCAGTACCTACATGTACCGGGATGCATTACGTGTGAGCTTCTAACCCCTCTGAGAAAGTTAGCTGCTGCTAATGAAAGTTACACAACGTTGCCAGCAGTTGTGTACTTCAGTATAAAGTTCCACAAAACCGCAACATAAAAAACTGCTCTTGTTATATAGCTTCAAAAGAGACTTAACGTTCACACAGTTTCTCCTGACTTTCCCTCTATATTACATTAGTCCAACATCGCACCAGCCTGTGTTAGGTGACAAAAATACTCATTCAGTTGTCATCTACCCTCTCAGCCCTGCTGGTATTGGTTGTCTTTTCCAGTTTATCTTCGGGAAGGTCTCCAGCACACCTCTGTCCAAGTGAATAAAACTTTCATGCATAGTAACTCACACACAGGCTTCCAGGGTTGGTGCAGGCGACAGCATCCAACAAAAACGATCCACGCTGACATTAACTGCAGCAGAATGATTCAGTTTCTGTTGCCATTTGGGGGGAAAGCACCAGCAGCACAGGTTCGGAATGGACATATCTTCCTGCACAGCTAACGCAGCTGCAGCCTCTGTCTCTCCTCTGCATTTCTTCGTCTGTGTACTCTGGCTAAAATAAATACGGGTGAATATCCCGTATATCATCTGCACTCATATTTTGGGATGCCATTTTTGCTGTTGGAAACGTATCTAGTTTACAAGCTAAGAGAACAATGTTAGTTTTTGAGTGGCAGCACACCCCCTGTCTCCCTAGAGCCTGGGACTAGAAATCTAAGCTGAAATAGTCTGTAGTTCTTCCGTGCCTCCATCTACGTCACTATGATGGTGCTGGTGCCGGAAAAACAGCTCTCTCTGCCAATATAGCATGCACTGAGGAATGTATTTCTTCAAGTGACTCAATATACCATCAACACTAAGTGGACAGCCACATGACAGGCAGTGCATTTTCCCTTTAAATAAACTGAGATGCAAATTTTCCCCATTAAAGTCCCACTGTGTTTGTCTTCACATTTTCCTTTTCCTGGCATGTAAACTTGGATCAAGTTATTTGCAAGTAATTGTAAGCTACCAGAAGCAACACATTTTCTTTCACGCAAGCCAATACAGTGTCTGACAGAAAGTTTAACACCTTAAAATGATTGTTTTGCTAAACTTGGTGTCAAATCTTAATTCTTTCTGTGTGACATCGATAACTCACAACTAACAATAAAGGTTGTGAGTTGTGAACTGACCTGGCAACATCAGCAAACAACCCCACAACAGATTTAGGCTTTAACTTTGCTCAGTCCTGATTGATGCACAGGAGTACACAGAAACACAAATATGCAAATATATCATGTGAAATGACCAAAATGATTTTAAGATGCCAGAACTGTGTATTTATGTGCCCCATCACTTATAGTTAGACGCTGATTTAGGAATTGTTTTTTAAGGGCTTTTAACAGGGAACTAGGTACGACATGTACATCCCAAGATCCAACTTATCCATAGTGTCCTTCATTTGGTTTAAAAACAGGCTTATTTTTGTTTTAAAGTTTTCTACTTCTTAACAACACAAAATGGGCACAATATGTATTGTTGCAAAGTGTACACACAACAAATCACAACAATATTAAGAGTTATTAAAAAAGTTATTGATTAATGCCATTTGTTCTGAGATTAATAGTTTCAAATTTCAAAACTTTCTTTCCTGCTAGACTTCAATTTAAAACCACTTGAAAACTACAGTTAAAACTCTACTGTAATTATGTTGACTACAAATTATATGCTGCTGAAAAGGACAGCACATGGCGACAACGTATGACAAATCGCCTGCAAACATTTCTTTCTGCGGCAGCCCAAGCACCAGTAGTGTCTTGAAGATGGCACAGGGCACCTCTGGATACGCCACTGTCCTATTTCTAGTGTTGATGCAAGCCAACTCTTCAGAATAGCATCAGTCTCCTGATCAGCTGTACTTTCACTACTTTTGTGGTTTGCATAAAGTGGCCGGTGTGTGTTGCACATAATGGTTAATGGAGTGGGACGACTTTGTTTAGATTAGTGATAGAACTTTAATTCCCAGTTAAGCCTGTACATGTCAATAATGGTGATAAATTACTTATAATTACATTTTGTAGACTTAACTGCGTTCATATAATACTGTGGGACATGCCATGATGGTCTAAATCCCGTCCATCTGGTGCCATAAGGCAGATGAAATAAATGTTGACAGTTATTTGCAAATAACGTATTTGATCCAGCTCTGCATTCTGGTGTGTGGTGTCACTCTATATACCTCCGGACACACACAAACACACACTCACTCTCTCTCTCTCCTTCTTTCTCTGTCTCTCTAGTTTTGTGTCTTGGGTTACATGGTAACTAGAGCTGTGTTAGTGTGTGGCGTTCCTCAATTCCCCAGAGGACCTCAGCTCCATGTTATGGTTTCCATCAGTCTTGTGCAAAGCTGGAAAGAAGGTGTGTGTGTGTGTGTGTGTGTGTCCTTTTCAGAGTGGGAGTTCATCCTGGCCAAGGGTTGCTCGTTATTTCTTAACCAGGATGATTCAGTTGTTGTACTGTAATAGGGTGAGACGGAGGATGTTCTTGACAAATGCTGCAAGTCACCAGCCTGATTTAAACACTGTTACAGTTTATCTCTGTGAGACTTCACATCAACATATGACGTAATTCCTTTTTTATTCTCCTACACTTATTTCTTTAACATTTTTCCTAATATACTCATACACAACAATAATATCTCTGGACTTTGTTAAATAAAAGTGTGTGCGAAGTAGACTATAAAGTCTGCTGCGTAATATTTTATAAGGACAACCTCAACCTCTCACCATCAATGTCATACAGTGGATGTTGGAGCTTTTAAGTCACCACCTATAAAACATGAGTAGGTGATGAAACAACAAACAAAATTGCACTTTGGCCTGTGCTTTCAACATGCTGCAGGATGCAAGGTGTGGTGGGCCTCACACATGTGGGAAAATTACTACTTCTCCCTATGTTTATTGTGGAGTTTTAAAAGAGCAGGGGGATCAAAGGGGGTGCTTCCAGTTTCATTCTCTGGCCAAACCTGCATATCCTTCTATAAAGATAGAAAATGGTACATTTTTCATCAAGCACACACTCTAGTAAGATCACAAGTATAATATGCAATATTTGATTTTCCTTGACTAGGCAAAGTGTTCTTACTGTTCTTCTCCATTTGGTCAAATTTTCACTCCAACACCTGCCACTCATGTTGATAAACCTTGTTGAACTACCTTGAAACAGCATCTAGCCTGAGGCTGAGCGTAACAAACATCTTTAAAGCATCCACAGGCACTGAAGGAGCAGACAGCAAAAGCAGGAAATCAGCAATAAAATGCCAATTATTTCCAGCTTTTTCAGTTTCACTGTACTTTCGTTCTGCAGTTGCTGTTGTTGCAGTGACTTCCTGGAGCTTAACCGCCACAACTCAGCTTATCACTGACTAATGGTTTATGCTCCAGAAAACCCTAAACATTATTGAAAATCTAGTTTCAGACAGAGGGATTTAAGCATGTAGACAGGGTCACGGATAGAATTACATGTTATGTGTATATGCTATTTAGGGATATTTTCAGGTCACAAACATGCGACCCACACACTGTTTTGCATTATTATGGCTGTGACTTAGGAATGGATTAAATCCTTTTAAGATGTTTCAGATAATTCATGCATTGAGAATATATTGGCGGCCTGCCTAGCTGTGAGCGAGTATTGTTTATTTGGTCTTAAAATGGTCTTAAAAGAAAATGATATAAAAATGAAATAACATACAGGTAGGCCTACTGTATACTGTAGGAAATAATAATAATAATTTAAATACTACTACTACTACTACTACTACTAATAATAATAATAATAACAGATTAAATCCATATAAATTAAGCATAGTTAGTTCAGTCAGAGCACTGAATTCACAGATGTGGCAAGTAACGTTCAGTCACAACTATGCAGGTGAACAGTGCGGCCATTAAAACATGCCACTTATCACTCGAGCCAACGATATTTGTTGACCTGACACAGCCCTTGCTTCTCATTTTGGACGACTTTATTAAGGAGTAAATAATTGCGGTGCGTCCCTCCTTGTTGTCAAAGTTGCTGAGGGACCGCAACCACTCTGGCTTGCACCTCTTCTGCTTATTTCGACTCCCCATTATCCCGGGGTCAGAGCTAAGTATCTGCTTTCAATGGCTGCAAGTGACATGGCGTGTTTCAGGGCTAGAACAGGTTGTGTTTGCTTGGAAATGTTGTAAGTAAGCTAGTTATAGCTGCATTGCTGTTAGATATTTATTGGTTAAGCTTCTGTAATGTGGTGTTGCTGTTCAGTTTCAATTTGTGTTGCACATGAATTATTGGCATTTATAGCTACTGCATGCTAGCAGGTGATATTGTAGGTCTACTGCTGGCTGGTCATTTGGCTAATAAGCTGCTGAATCTCTGTGTTTTCATTTACATTAATATTATATAAACATTTTTTAATGTAGCTGTTGAGCTCATTTCTTGTGGCGTTGTGCTTGCCTTGTTGCTAATACCTCTGGTGGAAATTTGAATAGGCCTACTTCTGTATGGGCTGGATTGCTGATGGAAATATTCTCCCCTGCCAGTCTGACATTGTTTTGGGGTTTTTCTGTTAGCTCATGCACACTATTTAACTAATCACTGGGGAAGACTTGATACCCAAACTTGGATTCTGGATGTTTTATATCATAATGGAATCTATAGCTCGCTATAAGAGAGGAGAGTCTGGCTTGAATAAAAGCAACATGTGTTTCTCTACATACCTTACATTTAGCAGACACTTTTATCCAAAGCAATTTCCCCAGGAGCAACTGGGGGTTCAGTGTCTTGCTCAAGGACACTTCAACACAAGGAGCTGGGGATTAAACCGCCAACCCTACAATTGATGGACAACCTGCCCTACCTCCTGCGCCACAGCGGCATACTCGAGGCACATTTCAGTTGTAGAAAATGTTCCTTGTATTAATATACTATTAATCTTAATCACCGAGTTACATCTCAGGTGAGAAGGGCTTTGCTAGCGGTCAAGGGATATTGCAACATGCTTGTTGCAACGATTCAGGATGGCAGCTCACAGTGGCTCTGTTGTTTTGGGGGTTCTAATGCTAATACTTATATTAAGTAGGAAGCAATAATTTTGTTTTGGGGGATTAGCTCTCCCAGCAGAATTCCTTGACGTTAAGTGTCTCTGACTAAAATGAAACATATATCCGGGCATTTCTCGCGTACACAAAATCCACATCGTCTCTTCTGCAGCTGGAACGCACTACATACTTAATTTGACGTCATACTTGGTATTTTACAGTGCGTTACTCTGCTGGTTATGCTCATGCCAACACCATTTCCTGCTGCAGCTCCAAGCACCACCCTAGCCTCCTCTTTATGTGGTATTGCATATTGTTAATTTAATTAAGATTAAGTGTTTTAATAAGGCGTGATTAGCTCTCAAAATAGTCATTTTTGGCTGCTTTACTCACTTTCTTCACATAACTGAATTCAATTTAATTGCAAGGAACTTCCCATAGTCTGAAATGCAACAACAGCAATATACCTAGTAATGGATTGCTGTTATTGCTATAACACTTGTAGCACATGAAAACATCTGAAATCCCCTGCGAGCTCAGTGTCACATGACCCACATTGACATGTGTAAGACAGCAGCAGCCTCGGCCCTGACAGCCAGTGTGGCCAGCTTTGTTGTGGTCATCGTTGACAAATCAAAGTTCTCTGTTAAGTCTGCGGTTTGCAAGGTCAAGGTCTCGATTGAGGTTTTTCTTTCATAGGATTAAGACAGCAGAACACCCTCCTTATTTTTCAAAACGGATGGCGTGCTAATCTGAGAGCTCCCTCTGTGATCTTGTGACCACAGTTTTGGGGTCAAGGTAGCGGGCCACTGAATCGCGCCTAGTTAAAATAGGTTTAACCCCTCGACCTCGTGCGCAGACCACCACTTACCCAGATGAAAAGTATTTCTCAGTAGTGTACTGAGCACCTGGCTCTTCACAAGTACTGGAACACTACATTTTCATCCATATCTACTCTATATCAACACTAATATTGCAATCATTTTGACATATTCAAGGGAATACTTTGTGATTCAATGAAGCAAGATAACTTCTTGGATAAGTGAAAATAATACACAGTTTTAATAAGAGATTTTATTGGGTTGTATTTGCCTGATTTTATTTATTGTAGTGCTGAATTGTTTTATTCTTCATTTTCCGTTACAATAAATCTATTGGTATTTGTATTATAATTGTAGAATGTAAGCTCCCAAAACATGATAGAAAAAGTACATTGTAGGGGACGTATTTAACATATTTACCTGTGATCAATAGGCCCAATAGACATTTTAACTAATAAAAGCCGAAAAAGCCCAGGTGCAACTAATGACTTTAAGCTTTTTTTGCACACATTTAACTAATTTAAAATCACTACTTTCCCTGCACTGTGGTTTATATCACTGCTAACTCCACAGTAGGCCTGCGGCAGGTGTAGACAGACATGTGCTACCTCCATAACACATGGTGTTGCCGGCCGCTTCCTTTCCCCTGCCAGCAAGGCACTTCACTGGGAGAATGTAACATGCTGGAGGCTTTGTCGTCTCCCCACCCACACCCACACCCACACCCACACTCAAAATCTGAAAATACCCCAGTTAATCAGCAGGAATCACTAGCGCAGGGATGCCTTGGAGGTGTGTCCCGCCTATGAACATGCATGACCAAGCAAAAGGTAGAGGAAATTGGACCCCGGGCCTCTACTAGAGAGCAAGAATTCAACCTGTAAGCCACCTGTGCAGCTCTCAGTGATGGCTCTTCTCCATTTGCAGTGCCAGTGGGCAGGCACGCAAATGATCAGGGCATGAATCTACTGTAAGTGGAATTCCAGCCATTATGAATGAAAACATGTCCGTCGTGAGGATAAGCTGTAGTCTTGTAAAAATGGTAAAAATAAAAAAAGGGCTTAAAACACACTCACTCCCCAGCGTCACACATAACACTTGTGTATGAAAGGTTATCAGAGCAGTAGGTTTTCTCTGAGGTACTATACGTCTGTGTTCAGCTGCCCATGTAGCTTTATAGGTTGCAAAACTCTCCTAGCAGTGTGTTAATGCAATGCTGTATTCATAGAGGAATTCTCATCTTTCTCTCATGCAGACAAATGGATGTGGTTTGTGTGGCTGAAATATACACATAGTGTCAGTGGGGGTCTGTGAAGATGCATCATCCTTTGTCATATTGCCATCATTTATGAGTGACAGCAGAGATATGATCAGAGATGTGGCAGAGTAAATCGGATTCCCAAAGGTCAATGGCAAGGTCTAGGGGAGGGGTTCATTACGGCAGATTTTATCGATGTCCTTCAATCATGTTTGTGTGTGTGTGTGTGTGTGTGTGTGTGAGCGTGTGTGGTAAGTGAGGGCAGGGACTGTAAGTGAGCACAGAAGGAGGCACATTGGAATAAAGATGAAGAAATGCCACAGAATGTGAATAGTGAACCGTCTGAACTGCTTGTGTTTAGAGCGACTGTTATGATGTTTCCTTGGTGGCTCGAAATATGCGTGCTTGTCTGTGCGCCTTTGCATGTTTGGTTGTAGGTGTGTTCATCTGCTTCTTTTTTTTGCCCTGTGTACAGGGCAGACGGCCACAACCATGTGGTTAACAACATGTGCTGGTTTCACATATCTGTGCGTGTGTGTCTGTTCTGTGTTTTTACTGAGATGGAAAGAGGAAAGGATTTGGACCATTGGTGGAGAGCAGCCTAATTCCTCCTCTCTCTCTCTCTCTCCTGGCCTTGATTCCCTCTGCTCGCAAGTGTGACTGCAATTTGCACGCTGTCTTCGTGTTCAAATTTACGACCTCTGCTGGCTCTGCTGAACAAAAGAGAGGATTGAAGGCAGAAGGATCCATTGGGGCCCCATCAAACCCAGTTCCTCTGAACAACACTTAATTGATGCCAGATCTTTTCAGGGGCCAATCCTAAATGTATCAGGAGGAGGAGGTGGATCACTGCGGAGTAACATACTCTGTACGTTCATGATGTGGAATTAAGCTTTGGCGTGGAAATCGCAGAGCCCATCCTCTCTGCTAAGCACTGAGGCTACACTGTCTGGGCCTGCTGCATGGAGACAATCACACTGGTAATGCATGTGCACATTTATGTAAGCGCGCATGTGCACGAGTGTGCGCAAGGGCTTTCTCACAAGTGTCAGTGCCTCACTGTGGCGTGAGTAAGTAGGGTGTTGACCCCATCTATCCCTGGAGAGCATATGGATGCAATCACGCAGAGCGCGAGAGGAGAGAGAAAAATTATAAGAGCCCAAATAGGAGGGAAGAGAGAAGTAGAGAAATGGAAAGAGAGAGAGAGCGAGTAAGAGAAGAGCGATGAATTGGCATCTGGTTTGTGTGTTTGGAGGACAGAAAATCTCTCTAATTCCTTGTTCTTCCTTCCCTTTATGGATTTGCCAGTGGAGGGTTTTGGTTAAGTCAAGCTGTGATGGTTTCCTCACCCACTCTTGTTAAGAAGGCGAGGGATGATTGCGGCCACTTTGATTCCATTTTTTGGACATGGCCAGTAGCTAATTAGCACAAAAATAGCACAATCCCATCCTTGTTTTGAATTAGAGGAAACAATAACTTGGTAGTGCATGCCATGTGTGTGTTGTGTGTTCATGAGGATCTGTTTTCGCCGTGAGAGCAGCGGGGAAGAATGGGAGAGAGAGGCATACTCGGCTGACATACATTTGGAGTGTAATGGAAATGATTGCCCCAAATGATCAGCCATAGTTTCTCTCCAACTTTTAATACATAAATTCATGGCAGCCATCATTCCTAATCGGGACGGTATCTGGCATGTTGTCACACATGCAGCGCCCCACATCCCTCTAGTGTGATTCTGTTCATTTAGTCTGATAAACATCTCTGCGTTCTCAGAGCCCATTACTTGCAATTTACTTCTCCCCCCGGCATGTGGACACTGGCAATTCTTATTGAAGTTACCTCACACGCTCGCTCATCTCAGGCTGCAGGCTTCTCAGTTTACTAGAAAGAGAAGTTGTTAAACTGACTGGCTAAGTAATCACCAGAGAGATACCTTAATTAGTGTATCAGTGTAAACATATTTTAAGCCAGTTATGCCTTGAGATTCCTTCGCTGCATTAGCCAATATCCCCCACCCTAAACACTGCATATGATGGTCTTTTTAAAAAAATGATTCTGTTTTATTTGTGGAGGTTGTTGGATTTTATGGTTATCAATCAACTGCATATGCCAAATTGTCAGTAAACACAAACAAACGATGTCCTTCTCTGTTTCAAACCCACATTTCAAGCCTGACTCTCTCTGAACTAGTGCAGCTAAAACAATAAAGTGCGGCCTCTTTTTTTTTTTTTTTTTTTTTACTGTTAGGGCTTCCTAAAAAAACGTGACTTGTTTTGGGGCTATTTGCATGTGAGAGTCTGAGGAGAAAAATCAATGATGCTAATTAGTGTTCCAAAGGCAGACTTTGCTGTGCGCTGATTACTCTGAACTAAGTGCCAAGGGATTAGGGTGGACTTGCCTCACAGACTCAGGAGGCAGAGAAGCTATTAATTAGAGAGCTGTTGTATGTGTGCGCGCGTGGGTAAGTGTGTGTGCCTGCTTGCACATGTGGGTCTGAGTGAGTGTACGGTGTACCATTATTTTACCTCAGCTTTTCTTTGTTTGAAAGACTGGACCCAAGAAAGACTGGACCCAATAAACACCGCTCTGTGCGGAGCTCCACTCACGCATCTCCTCCTGTATGTTGATGCATTGCAAACATTTACCTGCCAGAAACAGCAGGGTCAAGCAGGGAGGCCCTCCAAAGCACTGCTCAGGAGGAGAGGTGTGTTTACATATGTGATTATCGCTTTGACCTCTCACCCCACGCAGGGCCATTTGGAATACAAACAAAAGGAGCCACCCTGCAGATTTTGTGGCGCTTCGCACAACGCACCTCTCGCGAGTGAAGAGGGCGGCTCTCGACTTCTCAAGCTACCTTGCCACTTCGGAGGTCACATGTTTCTCATTGAGAACAGTTTACTTCCATCAAGACATATTTCCGTAAGCCTTTGATTCAAACCAGAAGCAAAGGAGAGCCTCTCTCTTTCTCTGTTATGTTCCGTTTTCAAAAACGTCCATCCTGAAATGATCTGCGGCGGCAGGAATTCCTGCGCCTTCCTTTTCTTTTTTTCTTTTTTTGGTGCCTCCCCAGCTTTCCAAAAAAGGTGTATTGAAGGTTATTTTACACTTCATTATAACTAACGGACCCAGAATGCATGACATTTGGGACAGTGCAGGACTGGGAACGAGAGGAGGCATGTTCTCGTTACAGACCAGGTTGGGTTTTCATACTTATTCCCACTTGCTCAAAACCAGGCTGCTTTTAAACAGGGCTTGGATTTCACAGGCCGCTTCACCCTACCATCTGTCCGTCTGTTTGAATTAGACAAGCCCTAATCATCTCAAAGTTTGACAAATTTGATAACGTTGCCGTGCTTAGATGTGTTGTGATAGGCCCTGCACTTCAAAAGTATCCCTTTCATTTTCAGTGCTTTTCATTTTGTTCTCCATTGTCTGATCAAACTCATAGCAATGAGCTGTAGAGCTGCGTTGTGTTACTCAACCTTAACTCAATGTTGAGCACTGCAGCAGTGTCAAAACTTGCATGTGAAACAGGGATGTTCTTTATTATAACACTTTCCTGTGAACATAAACTATCCCAGCATTTTCTTGTGCCTGTGAAAACAAATTAAATGTTTTTGCTGTAGATGAAATTTCATGTAAAATAGGACATTTAGCTGAAGTTGACATGCAAAAGTCACCTTTCAGTTTTAATTCCTAATATCACTTAATGTGTGATTCTCATTGCATTTCTTTTCCCCCATTAAACTAGTTAGTCAACAGCTACAATGTTTAGAAAGATCCAAGTCAGTAACTATAACCCTGAGGATAGCATTGTCCAGGGAGAGATTTCTTTTTTCCGTGCAAATACTTCTCCCTCTCTTTCCCATTGTTCCCACTTATTCTTCATGCATTTAAAAACCCCACATTTGGCTTCAGTGCAAAAAGTAGATCTTTTTTTGTGCGTCAATAGTTATTCAAATTGCACAGTGCCTGGAAACGCATTCCAAGTCTGGTGTAAAATGAAGATGGAATTGAGTTTGTGAAATGTATGAGCTTGCAGAATGCAAATGAATCAGTTGATAGAAAAATCTTAGCCTGAGCCAAAATTGTATTTTTTTTTTCTCCTCCTGTTTTGACAGATTATGGAGAGGACCGAATGGTAAATAAATTGTTTGTTGCAACAAATTATGATTTTTATCTGCATGCCTACGACATGTTCTTTTACAAACATGTATGTGCTGGAGTTTAACGGCGTTACATCTATCTTAAAATCGTTCCAGAAGGCTCAATTGAATCCCTTGCAGTAAAACAAACAGAATATCTGATCAGTCTCGCAAAGTTCTCGATCAAAGCCAGTGCAGCAGCAGCACATTCGCACAGGATGAAGTTGCTACTGTAGTGCATCCCTGTGGTGGAACTACTTTGAGTAAGAGAGGATGAACTTCTCTTTGACTGCGACTCTGTGGTCTTGGGATTTTCATAAGCAGATTGAGATACTTTTTGATGTCTCGGTGCAACTGCACCCTGTGGTGCGGTAGTGCTGCTACAGGGAATCGGCTCCCACTGAGAGGGAACACATCAGTGCCACGCAACGGAAGGAGGTGAAGGGAAAACAATAAACAAAGTAAAATTGTTTTTGAAATAGAAGACTTTGGGTTGCAATAAACATGAAAGTGATTTAATTCCAGTTGTAATTTAAACGTTTTGTAAAGGATACGAGTCAAAAAATCCTCCCTTTTATTTCCTCCCCTGAAATAAATTTTCTGTTTATTCTTTTTGTAAAAAAAAGAGACTTAAAAGTGTTATTTTAATTAAACAGTAAACTCCCACACAACACATCAATGCAGAATTGCTGAGTACTTAGTGTGTAATGAGACTTACTTACTAACTCATGGCAATTTCTGCCAAAAGGAAACGCCCATCTCTTGCCACAGACATGCCTTCTTCTTCCTCTCCTCCCTGTCTGTGGGACTTTCCTCAGGGCCTTCATTGGCACCGGACAACAAATTCACTTTTAACGCATAAAAAAAAAAGAAGCTGAACACTTGAATATATTGAATCAGAAAATCTCCCACAAAGTAATCCATAGACTAATCTTTAAATCCATCCATGAATCCATTTTTCTTTATCACTCTTTCAGGATGGACATCAGGATCATTTGCTATTCTTCCTATCATTATAAGGGAATTGGACAGCAATTTTCAGGGGCGGTTTGTTGCATATTACTTCTAATTGAATTACTCCTCCAAACCCTTTAGGCGTCCCCCCATTTAAACATTAGGCAATACTACTTGTGTCACTTTCAAAGGCCCTCCCTCAGCGGATGGGATGACGCTTATTCAATAAAGCCTGTATTAAAGACGCAGAACTCACACAACCCTAATTGTTTTCACCCTGCTTTAATAAAAGATGTTATTAAATGGGGAAAAACTTCTCTGAGTTGGCGGCTTCTCTTTAGATACTTGGCTATGTTTGCATTTTGCCAAGATGGTGGAGATTACCTCGGAGGGCCCTTTTTTTTTTACTGAAAGCCTAGAGACAATATTCCAATTACGGAAAACCCACAGGAGGAAAGGGAGTTGAGACAAAAATATGACCATTTACAAAGGCCCACATTATTCAGGCCACCTTGCGACTAAATGTAATTTCTTATAGGTCATGCATGTGTAGTAGGGCGGTACAGATAGTATAACACGTACAGGGTTTTCCAAGGGCCTGTAAAGAGGCACATTTTGTGTCGGCGTTCTTGACGCAGCATGGTGCCGCCTTGAGATTGAAAGCCTGCTGAGGTGTTACTATAGATCTCGGTGTGTATGGCCATTCGACAGAGCTATTTCCTGCTCTTCGGGAAAGATATTCTTTAACCTATGTGAACAAGGAATAAGTTCAGGGTTTTTTGGAGTTGTATAAACAAAATCCTCTTTTAAACCCCATTTAACAGCTTTAGATGACTGTCTGCATTGAAGGAGATCATGAATATACAGCAGCGCAGTCACATCCCGGTGGACATAGAATCAACACAGACCTTAATCCCACTGCCAAATTGAACCAGGATGGGTTCTGTATATGTGTGTGTGTGTGTGTGGCAGAGTTGGCTTTGGTTGGCAAAGGTCGCGGCATGGCTCCCATCAGGTCATGGCATGTCTCCCGTCAGAGGATGAAGAGAGAAAAAACAAACAGAAAGAGAGAAAGATGAGGAGGGAGCCCAGAGAACATTAGTGGACAGAGGGAGGAATAAAAGTTTTTTTTCTGGATGTTTATTTGAACATGGCACAGAAGAGAAGGAGGTCACTGTGGGATTTATGGGTGGGGAGTAATGAAGTCAAGATGTAGTCAAAGCCCCCCTGCTGACTTGAGTCACTTTACCTCCAGTAATGCCCCGAGAACTGAAATAGGAGGACACTATTTATCTATTCACACACACGGGAGAAAGCTGGCCTGCAACAATACATTAGCATGTGGGGTGTGTAGTATGCAGTTTTAATTGATGGGGTACATTACTGTATTCATAGCAAGTTGCAGAGAGGTCAGTTGTATACTAGGGATTGATTTTACAATGCTTCTTTAGCATCATGATTTATACAACAAATTTAAACCAATCATGGATTTTCTTTTTAGCCATGCTAGCAGTGCGGCTCCATGGATGGCAATGTTGTTCTGTCCGTCGGTCCACCACTTTGGCCCAGACTGAAATATCTCAACAACTGTTGGACGGATTGGTCCCCAGATGAATCCTAATGGCTTTAGTCACCCCCTGACTTTTCCTCTAGTGCCACCATCAGGTCAACATATCTCGACATCTTAACACAAATTATTGCTATTTTTTTGCCGTTCATGCTTCCCAGATAATCCACGGACTTTTCCTCTATCCAGAAAACGGCAAGCACTTTGGTTTATGAACAAATAGTGGTCATTCCCATTAGCCTCCCATCAGCCTCAGCTGTACTTTATCACTAATTAGCAAATGTTAGCATGCTAACACAGCAAACTAAGATGACTAAGTGGACATGGTAAACACTATACCTGATGCATGGTTGCATTGTCATTGTTAGCATGGTGGTGTTCGCATTTAGCTCAAAGCTGCGCCTCTCAGAGCTGCTAGCATGATTGTAGATTCACAGTCTCGTTAAAGGATAGTGAACATTTTTAATATGAGATCCTCTACTCTGTGATGAAACAATCTCTCCTAATACAGACCAGGACTGTGATTGATGATGTGAGAAAGGGGCCTTATTATAAATTGTTGTGCTGAGTCTCATTTTAACCAGTTCCAGTGAGTTGCATTCTTCTCCCACTTAACCATTCTTCTCACTTATTACAGCATACTCCTTAAAATGCATGGTTAACATTGCTATCCAGTATTACATTTCACCCTCACCTCCCTGTGCCTCAGATTGATAGGTGGAAACAGCATCCATAATCACACATATTAATCCAATGCTAGACTGCTGAGCCTTTGCGCTTCATTTGTGTACTACCATGTTTCCTATTTCATTCAGCATACATTTAACTCTGTCTGAGCAAACCATGTGTTCACCCCTTTGCCTGGTGCCCATCTCATGTTTTGATCCCGGGGTGAATGCATTATTTATTAGATCTTAAGGGCTCCATTGCGAACTTTAAGTGGCTGTGTGTTGTGTTTGCTTAATGAAGGGGGTTAGAGGAGATCAAAGCTGAAAATATGACGAATGAAGGGGAGGGGGTAGATGGAGAGATTTTGCTTGTCTGACTTAATTGCTGCCGTAGAAGAAGAAACCTCATCAAGTCAAATGCTGAAGAGTTCATGCTTGGTTTCAAGTTCTGGGAGAGTATTTTTAATGGTCTTAAAAGAAAAGTGCCTTACCGCATACATTTAGCTTTGAGTAATATTGTTTTATTCAGGATTCTTCATTCCGCCCGGGTCATTACTTTAAAACTGTCTTGTTTTTTTTTTTTTTAAACTAAAGGCAAAGCAATTTAATGTTGATTCATTGGTTTTGACCAGTCCTATCAAACCAACAAAGATACTGTATATTATGGACAATTTATGCTGTGGGCCTGTAATATTACATAACACATCTGTAATTAGCCTAATTTAAAAAAACTGATATTGGTTTGTTTACGTTCCAATCAAACTGCATTTGCATTTAATGCAGCAACACTTGAGGTCATGGCTTAAAGTATCAAATGACTCTTCAACAGTAGTAGAAACCATGACCTCGTTATGGCAAACATTCTGCAGCAGAGAAAAGTTTTCCATGGACTTTGTGCTGGAAGTCCTTGTCTGCATGGCGCCTCTGAAGCTAGCTCGCTAGCTAGCCTCTCCTCTTTCCTCTCTCCACAGATCATTAGCAGTCATGCTCCTGGCCTTTGAAGTCTGTGAGGTCTGCGACGTCTGTCATAGCCATGCAAATCCAGGGGACAACCCCAGCCACCTGTTCTCAGAAACATCTGTCCACGGGCCGAGGCTTTACTCCGGCACCATTCAGCTGCCTCGCTTGACTCTGATCCTCAAAGGGCTGAGGGATGGCAAGGAGGCTATTTTTAGGGGCATGCTTGATATGCTTGTGCAGACCTTATGCTCTCTAATGAACACACGTTTCAGTACCACTTTAGGCTTAGAACAGACATTTCTTACTTCTTAGTTATTTCTTACTTTCTTACTCTTTTGCAGTGAGTTTCAGTATAAGTTTTTCTTGCCGCTTGCTTTGAGTCTAGAAAACTTTCATAAGGAAGAAAAGAAGCCAAACAGCTTTTGTAAATTCTGTAAAGTCATATCTGCTTCATCATTCTGTTTTATCACATTATATTATCCTGCTATTTTGATATTATAATTTAGTTTGATTTAATCTATATTATGTTACACCCACAGATCCCTGCTACATGTGTTGATTGTCAAGGCCAGCACTGCATTCTTTGAAGGAGATTTTAGAAGAGATTATAAAGATAAACACCTTGTTTAGTCTTTAAGTAGTTGATGTAAGTTTGAGTTCAATCAGAGTATTTCATCAATACACATTTGATGTATTGCTTTTAATGAAGTGATTTGTTTGCAAGCTGTTTGCAGTTGTTTGCAAGCTGTTTGTTTGCAAGACTTCACCAACCTCTTCTTGCCCTCAGTACTGCAAGACACCTAAAGACTGCTGTCTGTCTTAGTTGGTGAGCAACCAGATCAGAGCACTCCAGGTTTCCAAGGGAGGTTTAGCTGCAGACTGATGACCACATTCATTAAAAGTTTTAACAATTTATTGGAGCTCAAGATTTCCCGAAACATTTTCTGTCGCTCTGGGTGCGAGAGTCAGCATGAAACTGTAGGTAATATACCAGTCGTCTACGCTCTCTCATGGGACTCTCCAAGGAAATATTTGATATCTTAGCCATTCACTTGGTCTTTAACAGATCATGGCACCTGGCATTCATGATGAACTCAACACCCCATAGTCAGGAAGACAGGAAGGGTGACGTAAGACACGGGCAATGCCCATACTTCCACAACTGTCCAGTGGATTTGCCAGTTTCCACCAAGGGACAGATTGTTTTGCATATGTCTCTTTTCATGACAGCTGTATTGTGGTAGGAGACCGCTGGAAATTAATCCAGAGGGTATGTGCTGAGGGATGTGGCTGAAAAGCTGCCTTTTGATTGGCTGCCAACATGATTGCATGTTTGAATACAGAATGTTTAATAGGCCACCTGGGAAGTTGTTGGAGGGGATTGTAGGGGTCCTGGTGATTGTCCATTATGACTTTGGGCTCAGGTTGAACCAAACCAAACTTGCTATTAAACAAGTAAAAGTAGTGCAATGTTATGATTATTTATGCCTGGCTCTCTCTCCAAGGGACCCTGAGGCTAAACTGAAAATACACACCTTGTCGGATCCTGTGGCCACACTTGGAATAGAGTACGCAGTGTAGCAGAGTTTATTGTAATGCCAACATCAGGAATACATTATTGAACAAAGGCTTGTGGAGAGGAATACAAATACCTCAATGACAATTCCCCCATCTTCCACGCAATGTATTTCAAACAGATTACTGGCACAATTAACAAAGCCAGCCCTCCGGGGGTGGCGTTAATACTGACCCAGCAACAACAGGACACCAAGCGTCCGTCAACAACCTATGTGGAGAATTCTAATCCTCAAGAATAAAGGCTACTCTTGTACATTATACAGCATAAAAAGTAAAGTAAAACAATACAAAGCGGATACATTGCAACTCTAGATTTAAGCACAGAATCAGTGGATTGTTGGAAGTGGTGAAACATTGCCGGGGCTCGGTTACAGTAGCTCGGCACTGTATGAGACTGCATGCGAAGTCTTGGGAAAGTTAGCAGCTGTGTAGCCTCTCCCTCTGCAGGGGAATGGAGATCAGTGGAGTGTGTAAGAGTAGATGTGCATGAGGGGGAGACCTGCTGATCCAGGTGTTGAATGCTGCCTGGCATTCTGACAGCTCAAGGGAAAGCGAGAGAATACGCTTGAATGCACACAGAGATATTGTACGGCTACATGCGCATGCATAGCCTACAGGAAAACACACATGCAAGATTCCAGTGCACACACACAGACAGCGTTGTGCCATATTGTTTCCACCGGATGCATGCTTCATTATCCTGCCAACAATTCATTTGGAAATGCATGAGACAGAAATTCCTGTTGGGTGTTATGCCAGTGTTTATGGCTCAACACTGTACGACTGTCCTCTAGCCGTGATTTGAGCCATGACAATGGTTTGAATCAAAGCTCAGGCAACGCCCATTTGAAGTTAGCCTCACATCTCAGCAGCAGCAGACAATTACAACAGCGTGCCTCGGCCCGTTGTACATTCTTTCACAGCTTAAATCTGCAAGGAAAAACCCTGAGGCCAAGAGCTATAGCTCTGCCTCTGGCTCCGTCTGTACAGACCGACCGTAACTGCGACCAGCTTCACGCCCTGTTGTTTTAAAGTGGTGGCCATTTTAGAAAGTCAAAATGTACCATTTCATAGGTTTATGGGATTGTATTATGGAATCGTACGGTTTTGTATCAGAATGACCAAATAAGTTCTAGTGACTTTCAATCAACTCCCTTTTTTATTACCATTAATACTTTCGTGCTTTTATTTCATTTTAATTTTTTTTAAATGTTTTTGCTGATTTACCCAGTCTTCTAAGGTTCCCTCTCAGAAGGTTGCATGTGTCTGACTAATAATCCAAAACTCAAAGATGTTTTACTTAACTATCAAATTCTAGACATAAAAAGCATCAAATCCTCACACTCAAGACGCTTGAACTAATTATTTAACAAAAAAATATTGAAATAATTTATTCATTATCAATTTTCTGTCCATTGACTAATTGTTAAATTAATTGTTTCAACTTTACTTTTGATAATTGCAGGGAACAAATAAGTGACCGTTGAGTTACAGGAAATAACTTAGAATAACTACCAAATCTCATGTTGAAGTGCATGGTACAGTATATAAAGTGTATATTTGATCTTGTAAAAGTCGCTTAATTTGCTCCGACCTTCACAGGCAAAATTCAAAAGCTTGACGGTAAATTACTCAGTTGGCACCCATTAAGCAAAGTTCTATTATGGCCTAGTTAGCAAGCTGTGATTTATTGCACTCCATTCTCCACACATGTATGACCACAAAGGCATTGTTCTGTTTACTCTACCATTTCATTTCCAATTAAACACCAAGTCACAGAACAGTGCCTTTCGCTTCAAATGAGTTTCTGACTTCATTTTTGATCTTGCAATGACTCCACAGAATGACGTTGAGCTCATTATAATTTGCCGCACTGTACATCATGAATACACTTTCATTTTCCACGTCCCCCATATTTCCACATGACACCGTCCAGATCTTGTGAGGTGGGCTGTGATGTTCTCTTGAAGTACAGGGGTACTTTCCGATTGTGAGGCCTGCGGCTCCAAGGCAACCAATGTGATGAAATCCATCTCAGGCGAGGTCATCTGCTCACTCTGTAGTGTAATTGCAGACAAACAAAAAGGTTTTTGATCTGAATCTTTACACCATCCAGTTGGTATGCCTTTTTTTGAAAAGCCGTCAAAGGGGTGTACGGCTGCTGGTAACAGTTAGGGAAACATCAGCATTCCTCCAATTAATTGCTCAAGAAAGGGCAACAGTGATTTGTCTGTGGCCATTTTGCTTGTCAGAGATGTTTAACTTCCTTGTGCATAATGGCTCTTGTACTCTGGGTAAACAGCCATTACTAGCCTGTTTATTTGGAAGTATGGGCTCAATGTGGATCTGACCCGGTTTTCAAATGACAAACCATACCATAGAGATGAGGGGAAGAGAGAGGGAGGAAGAGCAAAGGAGGGAATAGAGAGGAAGACCCAATTTATTTTGAGTAATTGGCTCCACTTGAGCAAACACTCCTTGCTTGCCCACTGGTCGTCTCAATCCAAGTCTGTGCCAGCCACAAAAAAAAACAAAATCTCTTCCTATGTGCAGCTACACAGATTAAAACAGAATGAACTGGGCAGTTGGTGTACCTCCTCCCCAATAATACATTTTTATAACCCTGGCATAACTCTGAGAGTCTTCTACTATATGGATTTATATTTCTCAAAATAATAAAAAAAATATTACTGTTTTGTGAGTGAATTTGGCAGGATTTAGTAGGTATTATCCACATTAAAGTTGCTCACTTTCCCTTCATGCCTTATTACTTTAATCACAATCTTAACTTGATTTAATAATAAGCTCAAACTTGACATCTTTAGATTGTCAAGCATGATTTAAATTGCCTATTTAAACAGAGCAGCTTAATAACTCAACGAGAACACAATCTAGCTGCGCATTCACCTTCATTTCCGCTGTAGATAGAGACAGGAAGCGGCAACTGTAACCACACACAGCTTCCCACTGACAAACGTAAACAAATAAAGGAATTAATTTAAAATCTGATAAAGCCAGCGCAGCACTTTTAGCAGTAAAGTGAAAAAAACGTCCTGTGGTGAGGCAGTCGCCTTGTCAAATGACACGCTAACAGGCAGGGAAAGACAGGCGCTTTCATTCAACCATATACACCTTTGATAGTCCAAGTGGCCCCAGGCGGATTGACGGCTCCATGCTGTCCCCCCCCCCCCAGCAGGACTGTCCTGTACAGGAAAGAGGAAGCCCCCTGAAACAATAAGCCTCGCCTATTGATAAGTGAGACATCTCTGGGCCTCCTGACGGATTGCACACGGCCAGGCCAGTGGGGGCCATGGTGACTTTGATTACTATGGGCCTGTGGGGCAATGTAGGGGTGAGGCGGGGCTACGGTGGATCCCCTGAAGGGGTGTACCTACTGGGTCACTCTGCTAAGTTAGGACATGTGAGTCAGTGTAAACATGTAAGGCTGCGAATGCATGATGTTTGTGTGCGTGTGTGTGCCTTTGTTTTTATTTTTCAACTTGTGTGTTTGTGTGTACACTACACACTGTTTGAAGTTGGTCATGTGACTGGTTTCTGTGCTGACCTGATATTGGACGGTCTTGCGGCTTCCCCTCCCTGAGGCGGCCTCAGATGTGTCACCATGTGTGACTAACACTGCTCCCTCCCCTCTTAGCAAAACACACATAGCTTGTTAACCTGCATCAACAGGCTACTTTAGTGTCCAACCATATCCACACACACACACACACACACACACACACACACACACACACCCTCTCATGTACCCATCTGTCCATCTCCACCACAGATAAAATATTTCTAATAAAAATGTCAGATGGCTGCCTCTCCGCTCTTGGTAACTAGTTCCTCACCCTCATTGCTCTGTCCTTCCATTAGAGTTTCAATAAATGAGAATGAGGTATTTTCTGTGGCTGCCCAAGTCTTCCTAGGGTCAAGTGGCCATCCCCAAGGCATATTTAAAAGCCAAAGCTCAAATGAAGACAAATGCTTGTTGTAAGTGTTGCCTGGAAACATGCATGGGGGAGGTAAAGCGGCTCCTGTAGCTGCTGATCACAACTCAGCAAACCAGCTACTGGCTAGACGGTGTCCCTGAGCCTTTATGTGTGTGTCCTTGTGTGCAAACACACTGCCTGGGGCCTGGCAGGGCATTGGAAAGAGGGGACAAGACAGAAGAAGTAGGCAGGGAAAGTGGGTAGAGAATGTTCAATTTTTCTCTGATTTATGGTTTGATGTTGCCGTATTATTTGGGCATCTGGATAGTGTTTATATAATTACTGTACAATCAAACATGGAGTTAAAAACTCCACATGTTGTAAGGCAGGAACACACAGTACACATTAATCACATCAGATGTACACCAGTAATTAGACTTGTCAACAGCCTTCAGCTCACAGTTGAAACGTTTCCATTTTCCATTAAATGTTAATCGCTTTTGATTTCTTTCCACATAATTTTTTCTTTTGCAACTCACGGTTTCTAGGAAGGTGATCAACAATCAGTTTTGACCTCTGACTGTTCTTGAGAGTAGCTGGACAGCATGAAATCAGAGGAAACACAAGAGAGAGACCTTTATTGAAAGAAACCATTGTGGCTTTGTTGTGAATGAAAATGACTCAGTTCAGTTTTTTTAAAGGCCAGTTTCTTTTTTTTTTACTGTAATTACTTAAAGGAATAGTTCGACATTTTGGGGTACAACTCTCATATCTATCCTTTAAATATGAGACTACGCTAGATCCAGCAGCCAGTTAGCTTAGCTTAACACTGGGAAATCATTTTTGTACGAATGAAACAAACAAGACAACATTAATTAGTGCTGAAAGGTTGATTTGGTAACATTTGCACAGAGCCAGGCTAGCTGTTTTCCCCTGTCTCCAGTCTTTGTGCTAAGCTACGTCAATTGGCTGCTGACTGTATCTTTGTTAGAGTGATATCAATCTCATTAAACTCTCCACCAAAAAGCAAATAAGTGTGTTTCCCAAAATGTCAGACTAATCCTTAATATCCCTAATATCCCCTCCAGAGATGTTTTAAGACTTAAAATACTTTTGGTAAATTCTTAAGATTAAATCTCCTTCTTTTCAGTGGAGGTTTCAAGTTTCCACATCACACTGTTCATGTAACTAGTTGTGATGTCACAAATCATGCTCGTAGGTACACACCCCCAACTCAGATTTAAGGTGAGCACAGATAAACTTTCCTGTCTTCAGCAGATTAATGTGAAAACAGCCTTCGAGTGTCAAACTCTGCACATACATCACTCTGCAATGTGAAGGTCAAACATCCAAGTGAAGTAACAACAAGCAAAACACATTTTTGAGTGGAAGGGGACTTAAATGACTGCAGCTTGATCTAGCTTTCTAGTATTAAATGTAGCTAGCATGAACAAAAGTCTTACTGCCTAATTCTAACAGCCAACACAGACATGATTAACCTACAACATAACTTTTTTTCTTTCTTTTTTTTTTCTCCTTCTTCCGACTTTCATCTCCGGCCTCACAGAAGGTTCTTCACTGCTCCGCAACGTCACGTAAACATTGGTCAAACCAGATGTCTGCTACAGCACAGAATCCCATGCAGCTATAAATCTTGACCGCCTCTATTTTGTCCTCGTTGTCATTCAAAGCCACTTCCTAAGTGGGGACTCATAACGGCAGGAATCCCTCCACACTTCATACCGCCCTGTTCTTCTATTTCACAGGTTTTGCTCTTCTCACTTGGTGTGTTACTGTAAAGTTAATAGGCCCACTGCAACGTTGGCTACGGCTCTCTGAAAACACACTGCTCTTCACTTGGACGGAAAACATGTGAACGACCAGTACCTCTGTATTTATCTTGGACATGAAACCGACTGTAGCATTTTTTTCCCCCTCCAGTTAAAAGTGGGTTTTGTAAACAGACAGGAACGTTTGACAGTTCCTACAGGGAGTACAACGTATCAGAGCAGGTCTTATTAAAACAGGTAAAAATATCAACATAAGGATTTTGCTCCACATTTCCACAGGTCAAAGAGGAAAAGGAATGCAGGGATGGAGATGTACTTGTAGCCCACGCACTGTATGGTGTGGTTGAACCTGTTTATAGCTGTTGGATTCTTTCCACCACATAATTTCTCGATTTCCATGGTCCAGCTTTGTCTGCACACTGTCACTTGAGTGCTTACATGAAACTTTGTGGTCAACCATATTCACTTGTGCACACACACTGCAGTTTCACAGAGTTTTTATCCTGACAAGGAGCTTGCAGGTTTCAACAAAAACACAGAAAACAGCATGAAAAAAAAAGGATTTCAAAGGTTATTGAATCAAGAACACATGATGCAGATTGCTGGATGGCTGCAGGATTATGAAATAACATAACTAGATAATTTAGAAACTGTTTCAGAAGTGCTAACATGGCATGTAATGTCAAGAAATACCAACTTATTTGTAGTTTTTACTTTTACTTCTTGGAATTAGTGCATCAATCCATTGGTTATAAACATTACCTGCGGCTGAAGATATTTTTTTGATAGTGTTTGGGCCTGCTGGACTGTAAAAGTTTGTAGTCCAATGATATCGCTGCATTCTGGGTCCAGGGCTCCCAGTGTGAATGTTGACACGGGCTCTGCGCCAGGAGGCTGTCGGTTTCTCAGGACACCCTTGTCTTTTTCCTCAACAGGCCCCAGGGGCTGAAGTGCACCATTTCCTTTGGCAAAGTAGATGAACCACGGGATGATGTCATCCTGTGGACATCACGCAGAGAGAACTGCCTTCAGTGAAGGGCAGTGGGGAATCCGTGGTGAGCTCTGCAGGATGACACCAAGTCTCACTGCATGAAGGCTGCCCAAGGTTCAGAAAAAAAAAAAAAGTGCTGGCAGAAACTGTCTGTACATAGTTTTAACACATGTACTGTTAATGACTGTGTATTTTGAAAGAGATTGCTTGTAGTGACAAACCCACACATAATTATCACCCAACTCTGCAGTCTCTATGGAACTCAATTTAAGCTTATTGTTTTATTTTTACTACTAACTTTGTTTTGGTTCAGTCTCACCGCTCTCATAGGGTCTCATAGATAATCTCATAGATAAACCCAGTGTACGCTACCCGCCCAGCACTAAATGGCAAACAGACAAAGTTAACAAGTAGTAAGTAAGCTTAGTGGAGCATTTAGACGCTAAACAGCTACATATTTCCCTCAGGAGTCGGTGGAGACCAAAACATGGGTGAAAACAGCTTAATTATTGGAATGCATTGATCAGGGAGACACAAACACAACTCCAAACGAATGCTAATGTTGCTGCGTTTCTGCTGGATGTGTAAATAGGCAAATGTGCAGTCTGCCTCATCTATTTTTTAGTATATGTTTCATGTTTTTATGCTGCTTTGCCGCAAAAAAAAGTATTTCCTCTTGTGGGACAATAAATGTCTGAACTGAATTATTTTCAAAAACTTTCACCATATCGAATTTATAAGGTGATAGTATGTGTTGCGTTTATTGCTTGTTATGCTGTCTCCAAGTGGACCAGAATGTGTGTGTGTGTGTGTGTGTGTGTGTGTATATAGATATATATATATATATATATATATCAGCAATCACATGACTAATGGTATATTTAGTATTTATCATTTTTGTTTTATAGTCATACTGATAACTAAGTTATTATTAATAATGAAAGCCAAAAACATAAAAAAATAAAACACATTCAGAGTGCTCCATTTAAGTAACTGCCACAGATGACAAAGACTTATGTGGAGTCCAATGTGGCTTCACACAAACCATCATACATTTTGAAATGCTTTTGCTTTTAACTTAAATTTAGTCAGAAAGTTTAAGATTTGCTGCATTCCTAGATTTATATCAGAATAACCTCCCTCTCTGCTGTAAGCTCTTCGCCCAACTGCCAACTTCCTACTCATACTCGGGGAAATCACTGAAATATTAACCCTCCCTTATGAATTTTATAGCCCCAACTTCACCAGTCATACTTGCCTGTATGTGAGAAAATCTACGGGCGCCGAGGCTCCTTTGTGGCCCCTGGGGCCTGATGGCGGTCAGGTCACCTTTCCTCTCATCGCTCTTGCCTTGTCTTCAATCTTCCTCCAGGAGCTGCCTCTCAATACTTCCTGACATCGGATCAAAGCGGGATACACCGAACCTTCTCCTTTCTTCCCGAGCCTGGGTACGTTTGTTTTTGGAGCCGCACCACGACCCTCCTCCCCCAGCAGCGATCTAATCAGGCTAATGCTGACTCTGGGGTGGATTGGTGGGTTTCAGCACCAACACGTACATTGTACAGTTCCCTGATGAAAACTGCAACTCAGCACAGGCTGTGACACACTCTGTTAGAGGACATGGGATGTCTGCGCCCTGCGGTGATTTCTTTGAGGGAGAAAACCAAAGTATGTGTGTCTGAGTTCATATTTGTCTGTGTGTGCGGAGGCAGCGGCGAGGGACAGACTGCTAGAAATATACATAACTAAACATCCTCAGGTACACAGAAATGAGCAAGATTCAAATGCAGGCAGGCACCATCAAAGAGTGGTTCCAGGATGTCAGAGGGGGTGAAAGGAAGGGGGTTGGGGTGGGGCGGGGTGGCAGGGCTGGAGGGGTTTCTGAAAGCCTCCCTGGTTGCACACAGCGAGAGCTTGACCTGAAAAGAAGGAGGCTTTCCTTTCAAGGATGAAAGGGTGGCAACGCTGAAAGTCAACTGAGTTCTCAGGTATTCACGCACTGCCTCGAGTCTAAGAAATGAGTCAGCATGATGTTTGCAGCAAAATTCAAAGCAGGAGGGAGGGTGTGAATGGTGGCAGGGGGGTCGGCCTACAGTCGTGTTTTAATTAAAAAAGCTGGGCTAGCATGCTTTAGGTCTTGCTCTTTCCTACAGGCCAACGTTAGGTGCAGAGCGTTGAGGGAGCGTGTCTCTGAGTGAGTTTGAGGTTTTTCTCATCCTAAAGATCCTACCTCATCCTGGCTAGCCTTGTTCTTTGCTCTTTTCTTCTTCTATCAACACCTCAGTGCGGTACCCGCAATGCACTGCGTCCATCTCGAGCACTCACCGAGAACAAAGAGAAACAATATCAACATTTCATTCCAAAAGCAGGAGAGTGAAGGGTTCCCGGAATGTGCCTCGCTGTTTTGATATCTCCCAATAAAACGGCAATGATATGCTCCCTCCATCTGGATCCAGTTGCCAGTCTGCGCCAGAGGTAGACGTGTCAGTTGTTATTATTATTTTCCCTCTGTGATGTTTCGGTCTGGTCACAGATGAAGGAAGGTCACTTGGCATACCTTACGTGCTCTCCTGTAATTACGGAGTCACTTGTTGAAGGTCACCTAATACGGCTTCACAGGGCAGCCCATCGCTAGGCTGAGTAAATATTCCGCAAAGAAGAATCAGCCATTGCCACCACCGCAGACCAAAAAACGGAAGTACAAGAGACAATGAATTTTGTGTTTTAAATGTTTTTTTTCTTCACATGCAATATACATTTTGCGAATAAGATTTGCTTGTAATGTCATAACTGTGACATAATGTGTATGTAGATTTTAATGGCTATATCCTTGTATCCAACATTTTCTTTAATGATTTATTGCTATTACATGTGTCGGACAGAAATTGTGAGTTGCCCTTTAAGAACCTTACCACAAAAAAAAAATCACTTAACAAATATCCTCCATAAAGGACAAATCACTACAGTGGTTTTTTTTAAGGTATGCATTCATGCATTGATTGTAATGAAGCCTGCATAATTATGTTTTGGGTGTTTGCCATTTTCTTTTGTCAGAGTTCATCCTTCCAGGAGAAGACACACTCAGCAGGAGAGGCATATTCCAGTGACAAGGCTGTGTGCCAGCCTGCTAACTCCATGATTGTTTCCAGGCAAGTGTAGTTGCCCTCTGGACAGCACGCTTCTCAGTTTTAGAGTAATGGCCAATTACCAGGAGGCAGTTTGTTGAAAGGATGCAGCCAGGAACTACATCTGCCTTCAAACAGCCCTCAGATCCAAACATATGCTCTGGACCAAACTACCTTTGAGATGAAATGCATTCAAAAGAACCAAAACTTTCAGACCTTCAGAGCATCATGTGACTGCTGAGAAATGCCTGAGCCATGACTGACATGAGAACTGGGATATATAAATATATATATATATATATATATATATTACCAGATATTGTTTACTAGGATGAAGTGGAGATGAAAATGTTTGGAAATGTTTGATGAAAGCTTGTAGACAGAAATGAAATGGGGTGTGTATATAATTCAGTGCCCTTTTTTTTTGCTTTGTCTCAGTTTAGTCCAGTGCTCTGAAATCAAATGTGGCTCCACACACACACACAGACACACACAAATCAAAAATTGGTAGTTGCATCCATAAATGCACTCGCAACAGTCGTGTCGCAGCCATCGCTTGAACCTGCAGTCCTTTCAACAGGCTCCTGCAAAGCAAAAAAGAAATAATTTCAGGAAACCAACATGGGTTCTGACCAGCTTCTTTTGTCACTGTGTCAGCACCAACAGCTCAACATATCACCCGACACAGACCTGCTGCTTTTACAACCACCCTGAAAGCACAAGACAGTGTCAGAACCAAAGAAATGTCAGAAAAAAATCCTCCCTCAGCCCTTTGCTCTGGTTAAGTGGTCACTGTTGGAACACCAAGTGTCTGCCAGATGTTTTCCTGATCCTTTGATACATTTACTGATTTTCTGGAAGCTATCAAAAAACAGCACATGAAAAACTAGAGTAAAGAATAATCCTTTCCAACAATCCACCCATTGTATCTAAGAACAAATAAAATAATTAAGTTATATAATGCAAGATGATACAAAGACAACATGCTGAATTTGTATTGGAACCGTGGGTGAATAATAATTTAAAAAAACAATACGGATTTAGACAAATATAGTAAAATTGTGACAGTAAAATAAGAAAATAAAAATAATATTAACTAATACAGCATATATTTATATATACAATTAATATATTTTGTACTATATCGTCTAAAACTTGCATTAGCAGCTGAATAAAGTGGGATTTAATAATAACATTATAATAAACATCTTTAAAATTTGAATGATTTGGTAATAATGCAGGTAACCTTAACCATGTCAATACATTTCCATGTGAGAGATAATGTTAATGTTGGAAATAGTACGGAAAAGGTTGGCAAAAATGCATGTTTTCTTCAAACATCTCTGTTTTTTGTCCTTTTATATACATGGTCCATCAGTTTAATTATTATTATCACAGTGTCAGACTAAACAGCAAGCTCTTTGACCTGTAACCCAGTCATTTTATCAACCTGTGTGTTATGAAGATGACTTGAAATGCTACGTATCTGGTGACAGCTCGACCCCATGCCGTCACCACAGCTGCTTCCTCTTACGGCTGATCTAGGGCAGGTGAAGACACGAGCGGCTGGCAGCCAGATATTGACCTATCAATCATTGAGTGTACCAACTGTTAATCTTTATCTCTTAAATAGGTGGCATGTATACTGCCCAATGTTAAAAAAAGAAGAAAAAAAAGATTTAGGTTTATGTATCCTGTCATTTCGAAACATTTTACAATATCATAGGTGTGTCAAAGGCTACAACAAACAGGAGTAACTGGAGACCCTAACTCATTAACTTATGTGCATTGTCTGTGACTCACTATTCCATTGAATAAGTACCACTTCTCCTTCCTGCACATTTCTTCCAGAAAATCTGAAATTATACATTTTTCCAAAATGATGTGCTTGACTTCATTAGGGATTTACTTTTTTTTTGTTTAACCCCTGAAAAAATAATGCCGACTTCTCTCAAATCCAATCACCAGAACTGTGGTAAGAGTTTGATTTCATTGCCGCAAGCACTTTGAAAATCTGTCATGTGAAACCATTACATCCATCTGGAAGCTGCAGCAAACCTCAAAATATTTTTCCATATTTTAGATGGAACTTCTCCACATTTATAATATCTGCAATTTTCTTCTCTTACAGCCCTGTGTGCGTGCTCCTTTTTACCACAAATTTGGACAAATTACGAGTCTCCTTTAATCTCTTGATTAGGTGCTGTTGTGATAGTGGATATCCGTGGATGATGAAGATTGATTGACTCCTCTGATGCAGTTGTGAGAGTCCAAATAGTCCCGTTTCCACTGATGATGTCACAATGCTGAAACCAGGTGCAGAGGCCACTGAGTGCATCAGAGAGGCCCGCTGTAATTCAACGCACACTTTACAGCTAGTCAACATGGCTCAATATGATCCTTTTGTGTTTCTTAACAGCATTGAGTTAAATTCCTTGAGATCATATGTTTCAAATTCAGACAGCTCCCAATTCAATCATCTAATTGTGCCTGCACCTTTCATTGAGGATTTTGGTTCCTCTGTTTATGAAAATATTGGGCCGTCAAGTGTTCAAAATGTTGAAATAGAGCAATGGGGCCTGGGGGCGAAATGTCCACCTTCACATGCATGTGTTGCTTTGGTCCTTTGATGATTTTCCACAGTTATTGCTGCATCCCTACAGGAACTCAGAAAATAGAAACATCAGCTAATACAGGCAGCATCCTGTTTTTCTGCCTCCATCGTGCTGGAGATCCTGTTCCTAAGTTTCAGGTTGCTGTTTTTGAATCAAATGTAGCTACACAGAACCATATAATCCTTTTTCATACAAAATGTACGTATGTTTCTAGACAATTTCTAGGAAGGAAACCTCAACCAACCAGAAGGCATGAGAAAGGCATGATCCCTCACTGGTTTCTCACCAACAAACACTGTTAATATTGCGTAATATTATAGAGTTATAGATCTGCAAAGTGTCAGGAGTTATTTCTGGGCTCTGGATGCAACAGTCCCATTAATTTTCTTTACAGACAGTGTCATGTGACTGACAGTTATAGCACTTTAAAGGCTTGGATAGAACAGAGAGCAAATATTTAGTTTTTTGATGATAATAAAAAACAAAGTCAGAGGTTCAAGCCTCTGTACATAAAAATCATAAAATCTTGGTGTGGGCACAGTTAACACCAAGCATAAGTGTGTACTTTGTAGAAACCTAAATCATACATTCATCAGTTAAAATCAGTTTACTTTTGGATCCTGGGTGAATTTTGAATGAATTCAGCAACTGTGGTACAGCAAATAGTTCTGATTTGTGCTTCTGACTGGCTTCCTTTTACATCGCTAAACCAACCGCAGTTAATGGCTCTAAGTATTTAGAGCCATCTCCATACCAATCTGGCTTTAAAAAAAAAAAGATATTTTAGAACCGTGCTTTAATTTTGGAGAAAATTACTTTTGGAACCAGTGTCTCATCCCTCTTCCCAACTCTATAATTACTCAACATTTGGTATAAACAGGATAATCCACTCTTGACCTGTGCAATAATTTAAAATAAGTCAAACTCTTCATGGATTACCCTTTAGTAAAACAAGTAATTATTATAATATATAATTATTATTATTATTAATATTACTCGTAGCAGCAGCAGCAGTATTAGTGTTGATGGTAGATTGCACATGTGTGCAGTTATCTTGGCGCCAGACAGTGGGTCTACAAAACTCCATGTACAGTATATAACGATATAGTCTGCAATCTGGTCTTTAACTGGCGCATATATAGATGCCTCCACCCCCATTACTATTTCTGTTCATTGTTGACGGGGTAATTGTTTACCTGCGCCACAGTGTTGCTATGCCTGGACTCTATAAGGCTTTTCAGCGCTGAATTAAAGATGCAGGAGCTCTGGCTTGCAAGGCAGCCGTGTGTAACTGTATACTCCCCCCGCTGCTCTGGCTCTATCAATCAAACCTAAGGCTGGCCGACCCTCTGATGGGATAAATGATTCCAAATCTGACTAAAGCCATTGCTTTGGCACTGGGTTATAAATCCTGGTCTTTAATTTAATAATGCAAGCTCGGAGGGGTGAGGCACCTGGACTGTGATTGGTCGGGGGGAAGGAAGTCACAGAGGGGAGTCCTTGGGTACTGTTTTCTCTTTAGCAGCCCCTGATAGCCATTCGCCTGCACCTCTAATTCAGCCCGGTCACTCTCGGTGATGGCCGTGATAAACAGTGTTTCATTTTTCAAATCACTCCCCTTCTACAGCTCTTTCTGCTTCTCTTTCTCTATCCCTTCCTCTTAATCTGTCCACCGGTAAAGGTTCAAAGGGTTATGTCTGTGTTTTACAGACTCTTGATTCATCTCCTCTTTAATGTGCAGTGCTGGTGGGGAGGCAGGGAGAAAACAGGAGTGATGGGGTGAGCCGAGCCTTTTATTCGATATACCATAATACTTCTCGCAGGCTCAGATCTGGTTTCTCCTTGGCTGGTTTCAATTGAATGGCCAGTAATCACCATTCCTGAGGAGTTTCCACTTTATGTCCCCCGTCCTCTTCTCTTCAGCCAGTAACAGCAGGTAATTTCATGAAAAAAACTCAGAAAAGCACCGCCTGGTCTGGTTCATTTTGATTGTAGGCAGAACACGCTGATAGCGAAGAGACGGAACAGGTTTTTTCTTCTCTATGTACTCTATAACCGTTTGACACTGTCAAACCTTAAAAAGCAAAGTTTAAAGGTTCTTATACAAATATAAATATATATACATTTAAAGTACTCAACTAAACAAGTTGGTGTCACAGGAGTGGGGGTCAGCTTTTGTCTACTGATACCCCGACAGCAGTAATCAATGCTTGGGGATGGAACATAACTGCTCCCATATGCCGGGGGTTAGTTTTGGAGTGAGGCACACGTGCGGCTTCACAAATGACAGTCTTGGGGAGCATTTCTGTAATGGAAACACATGTCGTTTCCACTGATGGTCAGGTGTGGGACAGCGCTCCTTTAGGTCGAGATGTTTTACATTTCATCTTTGTGGTATCCCTGGGATTTGTTCAGCGCTTGCCACGTGTTATTACAAATTGAGAACTTTGACAAAACACAGAGCTTGCTCTTGGTGTATTTTGATCCTTTCTTTTTCTCCCCATAAAGAACAATTTCGTCATCAGCGCTTCTTTTTATGGTGTGTTTGATATTGGACGAGGTTGGAAAAGAAACATTTAGAAGCACACTATAAAATCCCACGTGTTTAAAATGAGTTGTTTTTTTGGGGGGTCTTTGAGATGAAACCAGCCATTTGTAAAACTGCTGAGTGATGAAATTTCTCCTCTGATCACTGGTCACTTGTCCATCACTTAACAAGACTCTCAATCTTAGACCCTTTTCATCACTCTTTAGGAAGTTAACTGACCATCACAGCACATACTGGCCTGTGTGAGCATATGCATGTCCTCATGTGCATCAGACACACTGGTGGGTGGTTAAGTGAGAACTGATGGACCATTGCGCCTCTCAGCTGTTGTTCTGTTTTATTTGGAAATCAGGCAAGGATGACCTCATCTCCCTTGACTTCTTCTAGGCCATCAGGCTGTGCGGTGCGCCTCTATCCTGTCATTTGTTTTTGCCTCCACAGAGGTCCCACAGTAGTGCAAGCATTCAGATGCCTGCGGAGTGACCCTGGACTAGTGGCCAATTAACACGTTACACAACACTGCTATTTTCAATGAAGGAAATGATCACAGAGGATACTAAAGTGACTCCCTGCAATGCCAACTACTCTGAAAAACTCCAAGGAAACAGAAACAAAGACAAATAGACATAGGGTAATAACTGCAACACTATGAATTGTTATTTCACAAACGGGGGAGAGAAAAGCAACCGACCATATAGGCCAAAATAAAATAAATTCATAGTTTCCTTGGGCTGTGAAGTAAATATTGGAGAAAATAATGCAGTGCTGGATTTGCTTTGAGCTTACATTGAAAATGACAAAAACTACCCTAAAGACATCCCTCAGTTTGTTTGTTTGGTAGCAACTGTGCATCACACGCATCGCGTGCATCACAGCCACTCATGAAAAGCACTAATTGCATTGTGGAAACTGCAAAATGACCCAAGTGGCACCCAGTGGTTAACCCAGATTACTTTTCTGAAGAAAAGAAAAACGCAGAAAAACAGATCCACTCCAGAATATCAGTGTTGACTGCAAATACTGTAGATGGTGAGCAAATCTTACAAAATTGCTCAAGGCTAAATCATGCAATGCCTCATAACAACGGAATTATTTACACAGTAACCAGTTTTTTGGTCACATTTATAGAATATATGTTTCTATGGTGCATAGTTTTAGGGCATCAGGAATATCTACTAAGGTATTCCACAGGAATAAACAATAAAACATTCACTTAACCTCATGGTTTTTTACTAAAAGTCCAAGGTTAGGTTTCTTTAAAGTAGGTCAAAGAGTGGAATTGAACTCTGGTTCACTATATGAGCCTTAGCTTTACTCATAAAATCTAAATGCAATCCTGCTAGGACCTAGCCCATGCAAGGGCTTGACACACTCGGGGAGGGTTTAAATATGACAGCAGTGTTACTTACCAGACCAACGGTCGAAAAATAAAAATGAGGGCTGTAAAAATAACGAAAGGCTAGGTGTCATCCTTTAGGGCAAGAGTACGTATTTCACAATGACTGTTAGAGAATCAGAGGACAGAAACCAGTTAAAATGCAAAGGGCCAGAATACACTATGAGGCCCATTAGTGACTCAGCCTAGGTATCCGGTGTCTCATGCATTCATGAAGATCTGTGTGTGGTTATTTATGCAAGCTTTTTCACAGAAGACACACTCTAAGCATATATTTCAAAGGCTTTCTCCCTGGTGGACTCATGTCTCTCTGAGTTTCTTGGAGAGAACATGCAGGTTCAACGGGAAGGCGGATATAAGAATACTGTGCATACTTGAAACAGACTAGAGATTAGCTGAGCACTTTGATGACCACAAAGGAACAAAAACAAGACCTAGAGGCAAGAATAGTCAGTCTGCCAGAGGCGTAAAGAGAAGGTATCTAAACATGTCTGAGAAACCAAAAGATGATTTTAATTTTAATTGATTAATGATCCAACCTTGAAGTGAAGAAAGAAAACTGACTCACTCTTTGGCTTTGCAATCAAGGTGGATTTTAAAGCAAGAAAACCAGAAGCTCTAACATCTAACTAATGTTGAAGTCTTTATTTGGTTTGGGCCTTGATCAGATTTCTAAGGAGACTTAGGGGTCCATCTAATCGCTGAGACGCATTCACTCCAACACACTCACCCCCACCCCCGCACCACCCCACTGACTACAGGACATTCAGTCTTTCTGTGGTCTTCACATTAGCACACACTGGTGGAAGAGATACTTTATCCACCCACCTTTTCCATAGCGTATCATACCAAGACACGAAATGAATCATTTAGCTCCTTCCCTCTGCTGGGGCTGTGTGTACACATATCCATATATTTCCACACCATTTCACCTTAGGCCCTTTTATCCTTGGCTGCCCTCAAATTCTGAAAAAGACAGAGCTTGATCCAAGCCTGTCTCTGGATAGTCTCACTTTTGATGTAGACCAGGACCCTGTTGCTTGGGGTAAAGTTAGCACGTTAGTCATCAGGGGAACACGTTTTGAGACACTGCACCCCAGAGAGGGGAACTTAACTTTGGTTTCTTTGCAAGAACTGAATATCTACTCTGGGAACTCTGATAACTGCCTCCGGACCACATTTTTAGTTTTTACTGAGCTGTGGAACGTTTCGAATGGTGGGAGAGTCAAAAGCACACATGTTAAATGTTGTGGAATAGAAAGGTCAGCCAAACCTGGGTTAGCTTTTCTAAACATTGTTTATTATAAAAAAATGATGCATTGTGCATAGTCAGAATACTCCAAAAGCAAAATTGATCCTCTAACGGAAAAAAGTGTAATTTAATCCATTATTTTTTTTATAATCAGTACTATTACATTCTTTGGGGGGTACATCAAGATTGTTGTAATCTTTATTTTCAAGCTAATTTGTTTGATTTATTTGAATTTTGCTGGGAAATTTGACATGCAGTTGAAAACATTGCCACCTAATGCTCTAATTGCAAAAGATCCGCGTGTGTGATAGACACATACTCAACTCAAGCATTGACTTGCCAGAAAAAAGAACCCTATTGGGACATGAGAAAATGTCTGTTTTCCTGATACTAATCAATCTACAGTCCTACGTTTGGGATAATATTTTGAAATACAACGTGTTTTTCAGGAAATGGCCAACAGGCATCTCTCAGCCAGTCCTGCTGGGCCTTTGGATTTATAGAAGCCATTTATCTGGGCTCCGATCTCACCTCAAAAACCACATTGTATAAGAAACACACACAGACAGCTTCGCAAAGGTACACACATAGCAAGAGCTTAGCAAAGATAGACATACTGCAGGCTTTGCACCTGCCGTCTGCAGATAAACACTGTCTATGGGTTAACGCCGCTTACACTCTCTGGGATTCAATCACTTTCTATGTGCCGTTGCCCTCCAATGTCAATGTTTTGAACAAGGTTTCTCACCAAGAAAGACAATATTGCTTTGAATGGAGTGTATATCATCTACTTGATGCTGCAGTAAAAGTCCGTAAAGAAAATCCTTGACATTAAAAACATTAGATTATATTAGCTGCTCTGCTAACACATTCCATTCAATGTTTGTTGGTTGATATGGTACCAAAAAGCAAATGAGTCACTTAGGTGCTCTGTATTATGAATGGAGAGGGACCTTTGTAGGTCTGGAAAGCTAATAACATGCATATTCAACATTATATTCATGTTCCCTGTTGATTTTGTATTTCCTTGTGATTTATATCTGTCCATGTCATAGTATAATTTAAACATGCGCTGCTGAGTTTGTCCAACACTATGCAGGGCGTGTGTGCATGTAGGTCTGGCTCTACCAGCAGCCTGATAATAGAATATGACTTAAAAGGTTAAAGGAGCGTTCTTAACTATTTTTTAAGTTTAATCAGGCACGCTAACCATTTGATGGAGTCCTCACTTCAACTGCAAAGCTTTCCTCTTCATTACCTAAAATGGGACAGCTCACAAATCAAGTGTGGCAGACCATTTTCCCCCCTCCTATGCACATTAATTAGATTGTATTTATTTAGCTGGAAGCCTTTAAAATTCCACAAAAGAAAAAAACTTTCTCGAGGAAAGAAAGGTACAGTGCACTAGATAACTGCCCCGTTCAATTTTATTATATTATATTTTGTTAAACTCTGAGGACAGAAAATGTCCAGGTGAATTGGAAAAAGACCCCATATTACATGTAGACCCCGCCAGGCAAATGTTGATAAGGTGCAAGATACAATATCAGGGTGTGCAAGAATAAAGAAAGACAGTATGTGTTAGAGAGGAGAGTTATGCTAGGAGTTGAAGATGGAGATAAGGAACAACGCTGCAGGAAACGGCTGGTTGTCTCACCACACAAATCTCCCCCACGCAGTCGCTAACAAAGTGATGATAAGTCTGAATGAGACTGTGGCCCTCTGGAGAAGGATTACTTTGCGGCTCATCACTCCTTCACTGTGCAGAGACTGAGAAATTATGGTCACAAGGGAACAACATTTCATCATATTCCAGGTTGAAGCAGGAGGTTGGTCTGGGATAAAGTGCTTGGTTTGGTTTGGAGGGTGGGAAATTGAGTGCAAAAAGAGAACAAAAATGGAACCATAATGTATTGTGCTTTTACATATCATTTTGGACTACATTTATGAGGTGTCAGAAAACAGGAAATAACACTAAATGCACCGTTGATCCAGACTGACATTTGTCATGTTGAAAGTCTTTTAGTTGCAGGTTTTAACTGACAGGAGGAGGAGCTCAGTGTGTTGTTTTTGGTGGGCCGAACACATACTTGAATGTAATTTATCTTGGAGTTGAGGAGTAATATCTTCAAGAACTAACAGATGTATCTCCCAGAGCTGATTGAATTCCTAGAGACCACCATGCAAATCATCCTCATTTTAATCAAATCGTCCCACTTCAGGCTGATCCACTGCATCAACTCTGGTGGCTCAAAGATTCCAAAACAATCCTGGTCTGCTTCTATAGATCAGTCAGTGAAAGCACATAATCTTCATCCACTGCATTGTGCAGGACTGCACCATTATTTCTATGAGGTAGTGCAAACATACATGTATGTAAAACTAAAGTAAAAAGGCACTCTGGTAATTGTAATAAAAACTATTACAAAATGAAATGCGTGAAGAAATGATGAATAAATAACAATCTACAGATGTGTCAGTGGTCGTTCCTGTAGCAACCATCCTTTGTGGCATCATCAGCATTCTTCTGTGTCATCCTCCTCAGTTGCAACAGACTTTAAAGTCATCAAATTAGATAAATCAAATTAGATGGGGAGGGAAAAAGCAGTGCTCATGAAATGCAGCATACAGTGTTACTTTGAAAGGCATACAGAGAGAAACGAAGAAGAAGGGATTAAAGGAGGACATGAAGTTACAGGTATAGGACACCTCATTATAGCAGCTCTCTGATACTTGCTACCAAATTGGAAATTATGATAGATGTGCAGGGGCTTTCTTGCTCTCATTCTCTCCCCATTGCCCAGTGCTGGTGAGCTGTGACCCTGTGGCTGAGTCTAAACAATGCAATCAGCCGTGTTTTATTGACTTGCGCTGAGCCAGTGATTTTCCCTCTGTTAATCCCACTGTCGTAAATAGGCAGGTATTAATGGTGTCAGAAAATCGACAGGGACCTGTACACATTTCTTCCTTTTGTTTTTAATAACTTTCACATTTTCACAAGTTCCACTTTGGCTGCTAAGCTCTACCCATCCAAACTTTCATTTGGGACAGAGACCTGGCCCCTCTATGTCTTCTGTGTTGGCTAGGATTTCGCAGACCACAGCCTTCAATGTAAGTGACAGCTTGTGTAAATCAACCGGGCCGGCTAGCTGATTCGAGGACAACCAGAGAGCCAAAGTCGGTGTACAGATTAGCAGAAAATGGGTATTTCTTACTTTGAAAACTATAAATGCACTGTAATGTATTTAATATGACTGAATAACCTATATGCAAAAAAGTATTATTATTATAAGACTTATTTGTCCATTTGATGTGAAGCTACAGCCAGCAGCATGTTAGCTTAGCTTAGCTTAGCATAACGTCTGAAAATGGAGAAAAAACTAGCTTGGCTCTGTCCGAAAATAACTAAATCTGCCTACCAGCCCCTCTAAAGAGCACTAATTAACACATAATATCTTGTTGGTTTAATTTGTACAAAAACTGAAGTGTAAAAATGACAGTTTGCTATTTTTTTATGGGTGGTTATGTGCCAGACTATTTCTTGGCTGCAACCAGTAACTTCTTGGAGTTCCGCTCGTTGCCTGGCAACTCCTCAGAGCCAAGAAAAAGCCCTGAACATAAACCCCACAAAACAGCAAATGTTTGTTTTCATACTTTGGTTTGTATTCTTGTAGCTGTTTCCCCCTATCTGAAGTCTTTATGCAATTCAAGCTAACCAGCTACTAGTTGTAAATTTATATTTACCATACAGACGTGAGTGTCTCATCGAACTCTCTGCCAGAAAGTGATTAAGTGTATTTCCCAAAATGTTCTACTTTTCAGCCTGGTAGGTAAACACAGGCTATGACAAGACACTGTACACATGTTTCTCCCAGGTTCTTTCCTCCCTGTCTTTGCATTAAAGCTTAAAAGGATGAGAGCTGAACTGTGAGGAAACACCTGGTATCCATTTAGAGTACATTCTATTGTGTTTGTGCAATGCAGCACAAAAGAGGAGGTGGGGAGAGGAGAGCTGGTGTCCATGGCCAGTTAAGAATCTGGCCAAAAGCCGGTGTCATGATCAAGAGCGTAAAGGGACAATTAGGTAATTTGGAATAGAAAGGGGAAAAAATGTAATGCAGCAAAGCAGGAATGTTAAGTTTTTGTTAATGGCAATTTGTCTTTGGGTTTCTCGCTTGAAGGGTGATGAAGACAATTTCCAAAGATGTCATCTTGGAAACAGTGCTGAATTGCACACACACACACACACACTCATGTACATTCATTACCCTTGAACTCTCAACTCGCATCCTTCCCTGGGTAATATCATTTAGGCCCTATCCTTCGTGGAGCCATCTTACTGGAAATGTATCTGCTTGTCTTGTGTATCCAAGGAATCTGCTTATCTGATGTTGACTTCCTGAGGTCTTGCCTGTAAACAAACCTGAAGTCCGCTGCTCCCTCTAAAAATCACCACTAGGTCTCATGGGTGAGTGAAAGAGGAAACTGAAAGGAAGGAGGGAAGATGCGGTGAAAGGAAGGAAAAGAAAGCGATGGGAAGGGAGGGGATGAGATGGAGTCAAAGTACAGTTGGAGTTGAGATAGAAATTCTAGACAGAAAGTTAGATTGTTGTTTAGGTCAGTGTGTGTTTCCCGAGGCATGTTTGATGCCTTATACAGCAAATTAAAGATGCCAATAAAAAAATAAACTTCATGTATCCCATCCTGTCCCCTTTCCTTTTCTTTCTCTCTTTCATGATCCCCCACCCCCACCCCCACCCAGTTTCCTACCCCTGTAATGATGCGCTACTCCAACTGTGGTTAATGTTATTAAAGCTCCAGCTCCAGCCGCCGTTCCAACTAAAATAAAACAACAATGCCTCCCAGGCCTGCAGAGACCTTACAGCTGGACCACGAGTAACTCAAGACTTCAGAGCTCTGTCACTGGTTTCCGGTACACGTTACATTCACTTCACAGATCTGCTCCAGACCCCTTGTTAAAGAAGAAAGTAGATATGCTAATGCAGAATGAGATAACACATTGTGGGAGTGAGAGATTTCAGTCCTGCAGACTAATTTGTTTTGTCTGGTGGATTTTTCTAAATTAGAATAGCGGGTTTGTGGCTGTAGCATTTCCAAATAAACTCCGGAAAATCAATCAGTACGACTTAACTTTCCCTCACCAACTGCTGGGGGCTACAGTTGTACTGGGCAGTTTGTAGGCGTAAATACACATAACTGCTTCAATATAAAGCTGGGTTTTGCTTAGGAGGAGCAAAAAAAAAGTTGGTTCTTTAAAAACGTATTCTATTTAGCTATATTATGTTGCTTGCGTCATTTGTTGGAGACAGACCTGAGTTAAGTCCCAGTGGGCAGAGCTTACGACCCACAGTTTAAATATGCCTACTAGTAAACATGACACAATATACATTTGTTAGTCACGACTATGGTATTTGTGGTTTTGGAAGATCCATAAATGCTTGTGTTGTTAGTTAGAAACGTGGAAATACATTTAATGTAATTTCCTTTAAAAATGACATATTAGTGTTTTCTGATCTGAGGTCCCTAGTGGGAGGAAAACATAGTTTGTTTATGTCTTCCAAAATTGTTACAAAAATCACTGTTACAACTGTTTCTTGATCTGGTACATTATAGTTTGTAATATAAGTATAAGCACATATGCTATATGGTTACAGTTAAGACAAATCATGGTTTATCTTAAAATAACTAGTACGTCAGGGAACCTTTGTCGTCATGGTTAAAAGAGCATGTAGTTACATGGTTATGGTTGGGGAGTCATCGTGGTCATATTTGAAAGACCATTGGTAAGAAAGAGGAAGCAAACAGCAGTCTCCTGTGTCAAAGGCTGACTCTTTGGGAGGATAGTCTCATTACTCTATGCATTGGAGGCTGAGAATTGTCTTTCACTTTGTGGACACTACTGGAGTCTACAGTCAATAAGCAACAGTCATTTGTGAATCTACACAGAGCCTCACACAAATATTGTACACACCAACATTGTCGAAAGAAAAGGGTGCTCCGCCCCAGCCTATCAACTGGGCTGCAGCTACCTGTGTCGCTGGATTAGCAGTCACACCTCATCATCCTGTGTGCAAAGCTAATGACAGGACGCCCAGCAGCCAGCAGGAGACCATTAACACCCAAGGGCATTACAGTGGAGTACAAGGGCTGCTCTCCTGCACAGAGCAGGTATGGCCATGTACAGCACTAATAAGCCCACTGATGTTCTTACGTACAGTTGCGCACACGTGTAGTTGCGCACACTCCTTACACACAAACATACAGTCTGCAGTAGCTCAACATCCACAGGCAGACAGTCCTTGGCACTTGCCCGGCGCCGCTCCAAAAGAGAAACTGAATAGCTTTAATCGTGGGAGAGCGGTGACTGGCCGGTTGATTTCAGCATGTGTGTTCATTTCCTGACCATCAATCCCACAGTCCATTTGGCTCAGCACACACCGGTGATGCTAACCATGCAATTGGAGGAAACCCAGTATCGTCTTTTTTTACAACACAATTACCATTCTGGGGGAATTACAAAGAAAAGCCAATGATTAGCTTTTATGCTATTTCTAATTCCATGAGCACACTGGGAATTGTTCCTCTTAGCAAATGTATTAAACATGTATTTAGTTTATTATGTTTAAACGAAAACGTGCAATTAAATTTGGCCTGTATTCAACGTTGACTTCAAACACGACAGTCAATTAAGAAAACCAAAAATTTAACAGGAACAACTGTGGATAGATAGACATTTTAATTAATATTTAGTTTGGCTTTTGTTTCTATTTCATGTCATGCTCAGCATGCATTGTTCTCATACATGGTAAGAGCAGTATACATAATCTTTAAAAAAGACTGGCCTTTTGAGGTGTTTGTTTTTTTGCAGCTGCAACATCATCCCATTTTTATGCAAATTAATTTCATTATCAAGACTACTCTGAGCATGTCTGTTTTCCTGCAAACTGGTAAAAACCAAGAAGAATATACATGTTATCAACAAAAAAAAGCCATTTAATGCGAACATCTCCATTGTTCAGAGTTATTATGTGGAGAGAATGCGACAGGAGCAGCACGTCAATAAACACTTATTTTCTCAATTTACGCACTCATTTGCCATCCTTGCAGAGGAGAACAGAGAAAGAAGGAGGCAAAATAAAGGTTCTGGTCTAAGGAAGAGATTTTGTGACTGACCCACCATCCATGACAAACATCCCGAAAAAGAATCTCTGGAAAACATTTTGTTGATTTCCTCTACTGGAAGCTGTATAACAGAATGGACTGAAAAATACAACAATATAGGTCAAAGGGAAAGAGGGAATTGTCAGTGTAGTACGTATAACGACACTAATGGTACGTAGCAGGAGAAGTAAAAGTAACGGCTACAGAAGTAGCAATAGCCACTGGCTGTATTGGTAGTAACATCAAAAGCAATAGTAACAGTACATTATTGGTAGTATAAATGATGCTGCAGCTGTTAGTGGTAGCTGTGGTACGTCTAGCACCCAAACACATTCCTCTAGTGAGCTGTGTCTTCCAGGATAATGATGTCCCTATCTCCACGACACACAGGATGACCTATTGGCTCTGTGAGGATGTCAGCCGTATAGTATACTGAGGCGTTGTCAAATAGCCAGATGCTTTGATCCAAACAAAGCATTTTAGGGCGATTTTCTAAAGCACCAGCACCGTCACGACCAGTCTGTATTGTCACCTCAAAATGTTCAGGTGCATTGACCTTGACTTGCACAAGATGATGAACTGACACCATTTCCTAAAAAAGGCATTCCATGTCGTTACATAGTCTGTAATGTCTCCTGGTGGTTTGAGATGACTCTTCAGCTTGCATGTTGCTTTGGTGATCTTTTAATGGCTTTAGATCTGAAAAAAAGTATATTACTATTTTTGACTAGACACACTCCTCTGGCCTGATAAGCCATTTGGGCTTAGGTCTGGCTGAGGTCTGAAAACTGTGCAGCTTCTCATTTGTGTTTCAGTGGTTTACTGCCTTGAAATCTCTAAGTAACAACAGAATTCAAGGGATTGTATTTCAGTGTGCATTGCATGCTCACGGCTGATCAAAATTAATTTACATTTGATTGACTGCAATCTCAGCCCGCTAACTTTCACTATCTTATGGATCATCTTTGGTCTAGTTGCACATTTTTAACGGATCTAGCTTACAATGCACAATCCCGAGGCACTTTTCTGGCACTTAGTCTTTGATGCAGCCGGTTTTGAGGCGAAACAAAAGAAGGGTGTGGGTAATTTGACACACTAAACTAACCTCAGCTCTTTTTTCTGCACTCACTGAAAACACTCCATTAGTGAGCAAAATACTTTAGAGGTTGTTGTGCGTGGGAGATCGACGTGTTCACGGTTGTAGTATATTAAGCTCTGCTCCCTTAAGTATTAATCTGCCCTGCTTATCTCACCGCTTTGATCGAGGTGGAGCACTTTTCCTACAGTCTGGACTGAAGTTCTTTTCAAACTTTAAATGGCTGAAAACTTGTTGGCTTTCCTTATCTCAGCCTCATTACAGCCATGTTTTTGCAGTTGCCTCTGTTCAGGAACTAATGACAGTTAAGTTTATTGAAGCAAAGCTGAGCAAATAAACAGCTTAAATATTATTACATCATCTAGTAGGCCAGTTAATAAACTCCTTGGCTAAATGGGAGCATGTTCTTTTCCACTCTTTCCCTGATAAATTTTGGCCGACCTCACGCTCTTTAGTCATCTTTGCCTACTTAACTGCTATTTAAGTCGTGTAAAGAAGGACCAAGATATATATGTATTTCTTTTATCTCCGACCATCTTATCAACCTGGCATTAACTATGAGCCACTCCAGCCTTATTTGTAATTAGCATAGCTCATGGGATGGAGGACATGGTGTGTTTACACTGTGGCTTTAAGAGCCTGGTTGGGGAAAGTATGTGTAAGACAAGTATTTATCTATCTGTTGCTGGCTGCTTTTCAAACCAATGTTAGCAAGGACAGTTGGACCACAGGAAAAGGAAAAAGAGCAGGTATAATATAGTCACAATGTGGGGTCACACTAAAACAGATCTAATTAATATTTATTTACTCTCACTTTCTGGAACAGGTAGGTATAAAATGAATCAAGAAGACAAGAATGTGTAAAATGTTTAAAATGAGATTCAACATGTCTGGTGGATACTGCCAAGAGTCATTTTCCAAAAAAGACTCTCTTCAGTTCTCAGGTTTGCCGACAGTGGCAGCTTCCTGGCCTACCAGCCACATAAATGCCCTTGTTACGATACCCCTGCTACAGTCCCTGCCCTGGTTTTTAAAGATCCTGGTAGCCACAGCTATGGCTTCCAGATGCTGTCTCCAAAATGTTTTTAGGAAAAAGAATGGAACTAATCTAATAATAAGGGTGGGCGGCACAGGAGAAGCCTGGAAGGTGGGGAATAATATTAGCCCATCTCCGTAAATCAGAGCCCTCGCAGCAGTCCAGCAGACATTTTGTTAACACGCCAAGACCACCTCTGTTACAGGGAATTTCAGAGCACAGATTGCCCACACCTCCCTACAACGTCATTTCTTCTTGTTAAAACGATACGATTATAGTGTATGTTAAAAAAAAAATAAAAAAAACAACAAGTCCAGATAATGGTGATTAGTGTTTATCAAATCATCAATAATGAAAACAGTGTTTTCCCCATTGCTTCATTATATCATGTCCTTCTTCCACTCTTCCCCTTGAGGAGCTTTTCCAGAACCTCCATATGGTGCTTTTATCTATTGTCAGAGAGAGCAAGTTGTATGTATTAATTCATTTATTTTGGGGAATGGAGTGGAAAATAGTGTTTCCCTGCTAATTTAACCAGTTCAAAGGGATCAATCTGAGGAGAGAAATACCCAAGAAATGGCATTAAATTGTCTCAATGAGCATGATGCTTATCATGAGGGCTCTGGCCCGTGCTGCACACAATCAGGAGAAATGCTGCATCAGAGGCTGCATCCGTGGAAACTGTGAGCATCAGGCTTTGAACCCAAACTATATCATGTTGATAAAAGAAGGTAATTTTGCTGGCGCTTGTGCGTAGACGTTAGAGACTTCAAACTGTGTTTAATTGCAATAAGTGTAGGAGAGGATGAGTTATTTATAAGTGCATCAGTCCTTCCGCTTTGCATTCCTGTGCAGTAAGCCTGAAGGACTGCCAGGAACTGGGCTGAGGGCTCAGTGCTGTCAAGAAGTTACGTTTGAGAGAGCCAAAGAGAATCATTTAGATTCAACAGCCCAACTGAGTTTGTCATTTAATTTTTTTCCCTTTCTTCCAAAAAACACCACAACTGTCACTCTCTTATACTAACCCTGGGGAAGGCTACCTTTCTCTCCAGAGGCTGTCAAAGAGGGGAAGTGTTATTTAGAAATTCACAGGAGGAAAATGCACGGTATTCATTCAGGATAGACAGGACCCAAACGTTAGCCTCTGCCATCAAAAAGACACAGCTGTCCTCACCCTCCCCGGCTGTCATACTCTCTGTTTCTCATCTTCAAGGACTCCTGGCTCTGCCAAATTTCTCTTCCCCTCCATCTTCCACACTCTCAGCTACTTCCTCTTGCAAAACTCTTTTACTTTTTTTGTCACTGCCTTAATTTCCTCTCTCCAATTTCCTTTTCACTTCCCTCTCTTTCAGGCTCCAAGTTTCTCTCTCACACCAAGCACCTCGTCTCTTTCTGCCTCTAAACTTTCCCTCCGTGCCTTCCTCCTGATGGAATTAGGTTGCTCTGTGGTGTGCTGGCGAGATGCTAATTAGCAGGTGGTGTAGAGAGACGCATGGGCATCCTTTCACATAAACACAGGGAAACACGTTGACACCAAGGCCACATGGACTACCAATACTGTTTATAGCAATCACCTGAAGGTCTGATTAATGTTTGAGTTAATCAGTGGGACAGGAAGGAATTAGGCTGTGGGTGTGTTAGTGAAAGAGGAGTGTAAAGAGAGAGCGAGAGAGACCGGTATTATGCATCTCAACATATTTTATTTCATATCTCTCTGCAGTGTGTGTATATGTAGGACATGTAATTAAACAGATTTGAGTATTTTACCAGAAACCTCTTTAATTTGGTCAGTTTTAAACTAATACAAGTCTTTGTGTATGATTCTGGATAACTTTGTTTTATTTATTTTCAATATATGACCTCAGTGACAGTTTTGGATGATGTCATTAAACTGTCCGTACTCCCACTCACTGTCCTTGGAGGGGAGAGCTGAGTTATCTGTCCAAGTGCTGTCAGCAGCAAATGGTAAAAACTTGACAGCATTTAAGAAACTAATTTAAAATATACCAGCAGCAGAACTGTTCAAATGCTTTGTTTGAGTTATTTTATGTAGGGAAGCTTACATATCATTGTACAGAATTCTGTAACTTTGCATTTATTGATGGTTCTTTTGTTTGACATTGACCCCTGTGACTGCTGCTCTGTCTGGGGTGTATCATGCCTGTTGCCCATTTAGTGGATTCAGACAAATGGAGTTTGATACTGACCCAGTCAATTTAAGCGATCCTATTAAGCTAAGTTTCCTCAACAGTGTTGATGTGCTATTTGAGGCCTTTTGCCAAATGTAAGAGACACAGGATGATGACTATCAAGCTGATTGTGTTTGAGAGCAGCTATCTGGAAATGTTGTTAAGTGTCAGGCCTCATTAGATAAGAACTGATAGTATCTGACACCTGTTGTGAGATATACATGAATACTTAAGCTCAAATATATCTAGTAAAATACGTCTTTATATTTATTATTCATTTAAGACTAATATTGAGCTCAATATTTGGGCTACTTTCTGCTACTTAAAAAACAATTTTCCTTTACGTTCACATTTCGAAAGGCAGACGAGCTTCTGAAATAATACTACTTTTCTAACTGGATCTTTTATGTCACATCTGGAATGGAGACACCAAACACATTTCATTATGATTACTATTACATCTGTAGTCTGGGCCTTGTAGGTGGAATTAAAGAGAACCCAGGACTTTAAATTGAAAATATCATGTATCCTTTTGGGGAAACTATATTCTAACTAAACTATATATAATAATTTACAGAATTTCATCTAAGTTTCTCTAAAAAAGCAGATGGCAAACTGTTCTAATTTTGTCCAACAATGTATTTGACCACCAAATGCTATTATTAAAGGTGTTGTGATGTACTTTTAAACTATTTTGTGAGATAATGTTCTGCTTTAATTTTATTTACAAATTGTGACAATCTTTTAATGTTGAGGAATTTCTCATCAGTTTGTGTAATGGACAGTCAATATGAAGAAACAGACAGACAGAAATTATGCTTTATTGCAGATGTGACTGCCAGCCTGACTTGGATATGACTGAAGCTTCCAAGTTGCAAATGTTGAGAGGTTTTAATGTGGTTTTTGTGGTTTAATGGTATTGGTTGGCACAGGAAGCGTAGCCTGCGGGGTCACTGGATGATAATGCATGTTGATCACTGTTAAACCCCCACAGACAAAGGGTGCTTTCTCACCACTTCCTAGTCAATTTCAAGATGTATTTCCTTGCCCCGGCCACAGCATGGCACTCTTCAAATTGAAATGTGACCTCTTTCCTAACACTTCTGCTCTCCGCTGTGACATTTTGAGTCAATTCTGGAGCATCATGTGAGACCCTAACCGTCTCATTGCAACCCCTTCCTTGTGTTTAGATTTCATAATGAATCCCATCCGTGACAAACCAATCACACATGCCCATCAGAGAAGGGACAGTGCTACAATCGGGCCCAGCAGGGTTGGAGAGGAGATTCCTTTGAAATCAGAACACGACTCCACCGAAATTAATCCCCTTTCCTCCCCACTCCCTTCTATTTTATTACAAGGCCCCCTCTCCTGAAGATCCCCACTGGGTGGTTGGTCTTCCCAGTCAACATTGAGACTGACATCAGCGTAGCCATCTCATTACTCTCCAAGGGATCTGGGAGGTCAGTGCTATCAAGTGGAGTGGTGCTATAAAATAAATTGAATGTTCCGCTGAGGCAAATGTTGAAGGTGATGGACAGAGAGGGCTCCTGCTCAGGACCACAGCTCTCTCCAGCTCCCCAGGGTGCTGCAGACTGGGACTTGGGCTCAGCAGCTGGATAACTGGCTGGGAAAAAGGTTGCAATCGGAATTAAACATGAGCAACCTGACCACTGTGGTATGTTGGCCATCCGTCACTCTCTGCAGCTCGGAGAGGCTACCACATCCAGAGGTAGCCTCTCCAGTGGGCCTGTCAGGTATTGGAATAGACACACTTGACTGCACACGGGTGGAATCAGAATTGCAGATGGGGAAGGAGAGGGAAAAGGAGAATGAAGCCAATTGATGTGTAGCAAATGTCCACAGTATAAAACCACAGAGAGATGGTCTGTATTTCTCTGGTTAAAAGATAATGTTAGGCTACAGTAACACTTGTCATTTCAATGTGATTCTTGAGCTCTGATTTAGAAATCACAGCTTATGACAATAAATGACATTAATTCACCACTAGGCCTAAAACTCTTTTGTATGTAAGCAGATAAAATACAGCAGATCACTAGCTATTAGAGATATTCCAAAGTCCATTTATTCAACGTTTGACTACTCAGTGGTTTGTCCGAAGAATTTGGTCTGCAGAACTGCCTATATTTACAGTAATTGGGGATTTACTGTACCAAACATGTTGACTCAACTGTTTTTTACAAGATGTACTTTGTTTGATGCTACCACGGCTATGCCTCATATATGTGGTTGCTTTCATGTAAGAGGTTAAAATAAACAATGTCAGATGACCCACAAATGACTGGAAAAAATACTCCCATTGGCTTCACTATGTTGAAAAAGACGTGCTTTAAAAAAGTGGATGAAGTATCATTGGTCCATTAGGACTTAATTTGAAAATGCAACCCACAGAACAAAGCATAAGTAACTCTATGTTATGTAATTATCCAAAAGTAGGGTTCAGATTGAAATTATGTTTTGTTCTGAATCCTTTTTTTTAAAGATCCATAGTACTGTGTTCAAAGTCAATTTTTGTGCATCTAAAATCACTCTAAAACATCTTGAAGTGATTGGATGATAAAAGTGAGACTGAAAAGTAACTTTTGGTTGGAAGCTACAGCCTTGAGTAAAGTCTCTATACAATGAAATTTACTTTATCAAATAGGAAAGTAATTCCCTTCTCTAGACTGCGTGGAGTTTTTTGCAGCATGTGTAATATGTGGTCCTGATTCCCTGAACTTGTAAACTATCCCGTTTTCATTTTCAGACACTGTAGACTTTGAAATAAGCCACATACTGTGTAATATGTGTATGTTTTCTCTATAAAGTGCCACAACTAATTCATATAAAGCTGTGCTGCAAAGAGAATAGTTAACTTTGTTGGAGAAAAGAATGATTTTGGTATTGGATTGTCTTGTAACAACCGCTAACACAGCAGTGTAGTAGTGGCTTGCAGGCTTGGCACAGAGACAATTTGAAATGTGAGCTCAATTATATGTATTCATGCCCTCGTAAATGACATATGTTGGTAGTTATAGGGAGTAACTTGTTCAAACCTGGATACGCATTGACAAACAGTTAAGTAATTAATTGCCTGTAATGACTGAAATTAAGCGTGATGAGTCAGACAAATAGTTAAAAAAATGAAGGAAAAGGTTTAGCTTTTTCTCACAGGACATTTTTACAAAAAATGGCTATTAGATCCAACAAACAGCTAGGCTTGAGATAAAGTATTTCAAAAATCTACTAAGTCTTTAAAACGTGCATGGAAACATGGATTGCTTATTGGTTTCCCAGAAACATCAGGAAAGGGGTAAGCTTACAACTATTCACAATGACTGTCCTCAAGCGCACTGCGGGAGAAGCAATTTGTTGGAAAAAGTAAATCCATTTAGCCCCAACAGAAAGGTGGCGAGCAGACTTAATTGAGGTCTCCTGCTATATTTAAAAGGAGTAAATAATTTTGGGACGCAGCAGGTTATTTTGAGCAGGGGTCAAATGGCTGAATACACATACCAGTAATGGAAAGACCACTTGAGTTGAAGTTTGTTCTTTAATTCTGGGCTACACAAGCTCCACATTTTCTTGTCATATCTTGAAAGATGTTGCAGTCTGCCCTACTTCTCTGCTTGATACCAAAAGACTAATAACTCTCTCCTTTATTGTCTGAAAATTTGAAGTCTTCTGTTTGGGCTGAGATATGTTCTCTGCCAGAGTAAACACTGGTTTGAACTGCACGGCATGTTACTGTGAAAAACTCTGCAAATAGTGAGTGTGGAAATACAAAATGTTAAATAGATAATCAATGCATAAGTTATCTTTCCCTTGCTCACTCTGTGTGGACTTTTGTGCACTGTAACTCTCTGAGGTACATGCACACTGTTGGACATACATGCACACACACACACACACACACACACACACACACACACACACACACACACCAAAACACACTAATAAAACACCTGCCTGGAGGCTTAGATTGAGAAGGTCCAGAGCCTCTGGCTCAATTTCCTCCAACTCCGCAACAGCAAAATCACAATAGAGCACTCCTGACCTGTAAGCTCTGGGTCTTTGTGACAACTGCTATATAATTGTGCAGTCTGCCCTAAAGTATTTAGTGTCTCTCAAAAATGTGACTATTATTTGTCTGCATCCCGCCCTCGAAGGTCTCCCCTTCCTTCTTATCTGCTCTTTTCTGATTTATACGTCGCCACACTGGCATGCCGAGTTAGCCCTGTGTTTTTGATTATGTTTTCATCAGTGTTTTTCTAATGCATCAACTTGTAAACCAATTTAGCCGCTGGCGCCCTGAAACTATTCTGGCATGAAACGGCTATTGCAGCATTTGGCTTCCAACAACCTCCCCCCACACCCCCCTTTTCCTTCACTGCCAGTAAATGTTTGAATATGTTGCAGTTTTGTTTGAAGGACCGTGTCACCGCACATGGCTAGCCAGCAGATGCCTTTAAGATAAGAGCACACCTTTTACTTAGGATTTACTAGCAAGCTTTGTTCCAATGTTGTATTTCGACCAGTCAGTTGTAAAAGAATGGAGCTTTGTATTACAGAGACAAACACTTTTCCAACAGTCACTAGAGTCATTCTAAGGAATCCACTTTTATCTTCCACAAAGCATTGGATCTAATGATTAAGCTCATGCTATTCCAGTAGACAGGAGGGGGCATAGTTTTAATCTTGGTAACTTAACTCACTTTTTGACCACTTGACATTCTGCTGTTCCAACGCCATTGCTGATAGTGATATTGATGAAGAGGATCCACGGCTAGATACACAAACTGTAGCAAGAGGTATCCACAGTTAAGTGAGTCAGCCAGTTTTGTGTTCATTCTGTTGTGTTCATTTTGTTCAAAATTAATGGTCTTATGTGGTTAGAGCTGCTTGAGAAGCTATTATCAGCAAAAATAGTTTTGTGTTTTCTTTGACAATTTTCTTGCCTTTAAGTACTTCTGTCCTTTGGGACAGGGGCATGTTTTATATTTGGTCTTTAAACATAAAACATGGCACCTGTGCGGAAAGCAAAATCATCCATTTTCATATATAGTTGAGGCATAGCTCATTAGTTGGCTTGCTTTTCCTTTTGTCTGTGTGACACTTTATTATTCCAGAACCAGGAAATGACAAGTGGCATCTTCCAGTTAAAAGGCCAGCTGTAACTGAAGTCAATCAATACAGTGAGATGGATGACGCTGCTGATCCAGACAATAAGGGCTTTCCTTTGTTTGGATCCTTAAGAACTTGTAGTCTTCCACCTGCAGCCTTCTTCTTTACAAGTCCCAAATGTCATCCACTTCATCACTGCCACCCTTTGATTACTGCTTCCTTATTAGTCCTTTATCTGAAGGGCCATAACTCTTCAGCCGAGTGTCATTATTTTGAGTGCGACATTAATGGAATCAATATTTTGACACCTTGCCTTCCCAATGCAGGTAATTGACGTCACAGGTATAGTGGGTAATCGAGTTGTGGAGAGACATGATTGACAGGTAATAGGATAAGGAGTCTCAAAACTCTGAGGCTCTGACATTGTCCCGAGCCCATTCTGTGCATCTTGAAAAATGGATTTTAGAAGGTTAGTTCATATTTCCCTGCAGTTCTCACCATACCTGTTACATGGTTTCAATGTTAAGCAAACGTGAATTAGTAAATTATTTCTAATTTAATTTTTTTCAAATATCATTAAGAACATGCTTTGTCCACTCCAGTTCTCTTTGTTTGTCTGTTTTCTTTCCTTGTTGTGTTGTCTGCTGTTTCTTACTTTCTGAAGTGAAATACTGTTTCCGCTGGGTCGTTTTTATCTAACATCTTAAAGAAATATATGTGGAAATCAAGATATTATTGATTCACATTGAACACAAATGCATGACTAATAACTCCAATATAACTAGAAGACATTTTAAAACGTGTTGTCGCTGCATAAAACATCTTAAAAATTTATTTAAGTCAGAGTTAACTATCAGTTGTGCAACATCTCATATACAAAAAATAACACTTGGCTAGCTGGGACCCTTGAATTGATGTTTACTGTGTGACAGCCTAAATAGCCATTTCTGATGTTAGTTAGCTATTAATTTACACTGCCTTGTGGCTAAAAGATGACATTAGCTAAATTTAGTGTAGTCAGATGACTAGTGAGGTGAAATCTTCGTTCTGATTAAATTACTGGTTTGCGAACTGGGCCCACTATTTGGAAAACTAACTAACTTGAGAAGATTTAGATTGTTACAGACACTTGATGGAGTTATTCAGATAAATCAATTAAATAAAAAATTATTAAAGGACTGTTATGTTCCTCTCTCCCCAAAAAACAAAACAAAACGTAACTATAATTAAACTGCTGCATTAGTTATATTGAAATGAACTGCCCAGCGTTGTGGTGTGTTTTTGTTTGCTCTTGATACTGAAGTTTTGTTGTTATCCGTGGCTAGTACAGCGCTCCAGGCAAAGCCCCAGCCGACAGACTGCTGCCCAAGTAATTACAAGACTTACTGTCAAAACAGAGACACGGAGAGGCAGAAGAGCAGAGAGAAAGTGAGAAATGGAGAGTGAAAGCTAAAGAGAAAGAGAAAGAAAATGAGCAAGGGCATGACCAAGGCTGACTGCCACACTTTAAGCAGCACAGAAACTTCAGATTAAACACACACACACACACACACACACACACACAGGCACCTTGACTAACTAATACCTCTCTGTCATCTGACAGTTACAAGTCATGCCGTGATCATATGCTTGTAGGAACATAAGGAGAGCTCATACTGTCCTCCAACTCCTACCCATGAAGTCAGCTTGGTCATTACCCAGCAGCACCTGATTCTCTGGAGGCAACTTGCAGCAGACACTATCCCTCATATGTGGCACTCAGTGAAATTTAATATAAATGATTCATGAACAGACACTAGCCAGCTTTAAGTAAAAAAAATAAGTGGGCTGGACGCGATATATTCATCATGTGTTCCATGCTGCTGTCATAAGTAGATAAAGTTCTAAAAGTTCTAATAATATGCGCCTGCATAGTAAGCAGGAAGATTTTGCTCTTTTATTATTAGCTTAGAAGTATAGACATAATGATAAAGATATTCATCTTCCTTTAAATTTCTCACTGGCATGAAATTAATTATTGGTCACTTTTTAACAGAAGAATGAAAGTAAGGCAATCCATAAACATAATTTCTTAAGTAAAAAAAAAAGTTCTCAAAAACTGCTGTAAAAACCGCAAGACTCACCTCACTATCACTTCTTACTAGCCTGAATCTAAATTGTGATTATGTCAATCATCAAAAACATTACATTTAGTATATAGTGTTTATAAGGAAAAGTGCAAGACTATAGACTGTTCAGTATTGCTTAACATACAGAATTACTTTTCGTTATGTGGAAAAAGTAAAAAGTTGTAGCCAACTATCTTCTGAGGGTGAGGTTAGTAATTTAATGCATGGGAGATCATCTTTAGTTCCTGCTTTGTTCTTGTCTGGTTAGATTTTCTCCCCTTTTTCCTTGGTGGATTAATTTGTGGGATTTCTTTGCAAATTGCTAAAATAGACTGGCTTGAACAAATCCTCTGGTCATTGTTGAGCCTTTGCACCGTAGTAATTTACTGTATGAGCATCTTTTTGATTTTATATAATGAATTACTTCAGATTCCTTTTTGGTTGGCAACACCAGGAGGAGTTTCAAGAGTTTCAGAGCAGCATTCTGTTTAGTTTCTGCTGTACTTTTTCACTTCAAAACTTTGTTAATCACTTTTTTTTTTCAGCTGTGTGACTACAGCTGCTCTTATCTTGCTTTTCCAGTGTCGAGCTTAGTGTTATCTAAGCTGTCGGTTCTACAGTTCTACATGGACAGTACTTACAGTACAAGGCTGCAGAGGGTTATGTGGCAGGCTGTGTCTCATACCTATATGCCTGAGTAATGCACTTTCTCATTACGTATGGGTTAGACTTATTTCTCAACTTCACTTCTTGGTTTTAAGGAGACCCAACTGTACAGGACATGGCTATCATTTTTATTTTTACCCTTCCACTTCTGAGATGCAGATGTCAGTAAATAAATAAATACTGTACTTCATGTCTGAGTGTTACACTGTGCTTGGGTAGGTTAAGATTGTATGCTGTTGAAAGGTACAAATGGGTAACTCATCAAATACCTCCTGATGCTGCTTGGCAGTCAAGCACTCAAGAAGTACACATTTCATCACAACGACTCAAGTTAGACTTGAGGTGGCCTTGAACGAGCTTACTCCCAAGAGCATAAAACGCCTTTCATGTACAAGGCATGCGCTTCACTATTACCACCAATCCATTATTTGGCTCTCTCTTACATGCACAGAAAGCATAAAGTGTTTATGACCCCATGTTCCAGAGGTCATATTCAGACTTTTATTCATTACTCTGTCATGTCGAATGCCCCTATCAGCTTTCCCGATCCCGTGCATTTATGTGACTGAGGTGGTTAAACAAAAATGCAGTGAGAGGTGCTGAACCTGACCTTAGACCTCATAGAAAGGTATATACAAATGTCAAGCCAATAACTTGCTTCCTTTTCAGAGCGACTGGTTGAATAAAAAGGAGCAATTGCTGACAAGTAATTCATTGGCCAGATCAGCCAAAGAAGGAGGGAGGGGCAGAAAGGCATTAAACAAATGGGTTTCTTATTTGGGTCTCAATGTAAATACCTTTAATGAACCCACTGATTGGGATTCTTATAGTTTGTACCAAGGGATTGTGGGGCGGATTAGATCTGTATGATTTGTGACTCAAGACAGGGCTAACAAAGTCATTACATCATTTAGAAAATTACTTTTTTGAAGAATGAAACAATGTTTTCTTTCCACAGACAAAAGGGAGATCAGCATGCGTGGGTCAGTGTTAAAACCTGGGAGTATTCGGCAATCTTATTATTGAACAGTTACTGGTTATAAATGAGCAATTTAGGACTGTTAAATATATTTATATATATATATAATAGTACACTGGCTCTGTTAGCTGCGTTTCCCATGTGAACACTGACAAACAAATTGTGCATACAATATAAAAACAAATGTTAATATCATTAGTAGACTGCAGATGTGGAAACAAGCAGGAAATATGGATGTTTTAATAGAACTCCTCTACACACCCTCAGTTTATGACTGCACTAGTTGCCAAATGATCATATTTTAAGTCTTTGAACCGTGCCGTTTGAGGTATTTTAGGCTTTTTAAGAGCAAAACCGGAGGACCCTCATGCTTAGTCAATTCAACCAGAGCTGGCTTTATAATTCACTGTGGGTGTAGGTTCAGCGGGGCCAAAGCAGGGAATGAGGGGGCACTAACATTAGTGCCCAGGAAAAGCTTTATCCAGCTGGGAGAAAGGACCCTGGCCTGTAGGCCCGAGCCACAAGGCCACATAATTGGCCCAATCCAAAGGGATTTATAGATTTTCACATTCAAATTTATATTGTCTGGTTTGCATTTGGGAGGTAAGAGGATAGGCTTACCTTTTTGGCAAAAGTACAAACTTTAAAACCTCACAGGAAAAGAATGGTGAGTCCACTGAGGGGAAGCAGAACGGGGGAGAGATATAATACTGTATCATAAGTTAATACTGAGGCAGAAGTAAGAAGATAAGAAGAAAAAAATATTTTTTTTAACATACTGAAAGCATAATCTTACCATAGGAAGTATGTTAAAATATCTCCAGATATATTTCTACCTCTATCACAGTATACTTGCAATGGATTTTGGTACTTTTTATGTGCTATGTCAAAAGCACAGTTTTAGTTTAGCGGTCTGCAATATGGTCCCATAATATGCTCCTATATTATTACACTACTTTATTACCCCAATATAAATGATTTCAACATATTTGCCTATAAGTATTTTCAAGAATCTTTTGATTCACTAAATACAAATGCACTTTTCCCTTCCCAGAGCCCAATCTCAATTACACTTCAGAGGAAAAGCTACCAGTCTATGCATGAGCAGAATGAGGCCATGCAAGATACAATTAAACAGAACCACAATGGTACCCATGAAAAAAGCCACCCACGACCTGTAGACATAAGAACAATACAGGAGAGATATTGTTACAATAATTTTCTTCTTATAAATTATACATCCCTATTTGGATTTGCTGAGCATAGAAATTTTAGTCTTTTCACTGATTGACATGAAATGAAAGCTGATGTTGGACTAATAAGCAATTTTTTCTTGGTAAACAGATGCTCAAAGAATAGCAGCATCCATATATTGTGGCGAGTGGTTTAGCTTGATAGAAAGGAAACCAAAAGAGCGCTGTTGTTTGAGTTTTGCTTCTGAATTTGTGTGACAGACAAAATATAACAGCGTATTTACCATCTGCTATAGGCTGTAAACATTGATTTCTTTTTTCACAGGGATTCCATCCTCCTCCTTAGAATCAGCCTATTTCCTATGAACACACATACTTTATGTTCACACGTGGCAGCTGCTCAATACATCGTCTACATGCAGAAACTGTAGTCTAAAAAGTGCACTGGGATAACTTTGTTATTATATGGCGCTATATAAATAAAATTTTTATTATTAGCAATACTAATAATGAGAGCAGTAACAATATTAGCAGCAACGGCAGTTGAGCAGGAACACGGGAGCAGCAGGTGCAACCACAGATCCAGACTCTACAGCGCCGGAGGCAGAAACACCTGCAGAAAGCTTTAGAACGAGAGAGAGAGAGAGAGAGAGAGAGAGAGGGACGAGAGAAGCACACAGCTAGGGGAAGAAGTTAAATTTGTAACAAGCATTAATGGGATATGAGTGTGTACAAATAGAGAGGGAGAGAAAGAGAGAGGAGCTCAC